>JAQQSY010005074.1:0-11895 GCA_028646535.1 Procyon lotor | reverse complement strand
TATAAACTTTTCCTTTCTTTTATCTATACAAAAGTGTCAACTTAACAGCTTTCAGCAAGAATATGAATTTTATATACAGATACAAAGAGTGTACATGATACTCTGTGAAATAAATAGGTTATTTCAGTTTCCTTTAACATTATAAAGCATTTATAATATAATACTAATCTGAAGCAACAATTGAAATGACACAGATATTTAGACATGGCCTAATAGTTAAAGCTACTGAAGAGTTTTTGTCACTCAGGAATTTGTCTTCAACAATTAAAAGTTATTTTCTTGAATGGAAACCCTATTAGTCTAACTGAACTAGAATAGTTAGTACATGGATTTGGCAAAATTGGTATGACACTTTGTTAGCTTTTTCTCTGCTTTTCAGATGCTGCTTTCTTGCTGTGAGAATGTAAAATCTTTCAAGGCAAGAACAATGCTGTATGTATTTGGTATCCCCTACAATGCTGTGTGTAGTGCTTTTCTTATAGCAAATGCTGACTAAATGAAATCTATGTATAATTGAACCCATGGTGTGTCTTTACACTGTTACCATATACCATATACTATTTTATCTCACTTTAAAATCCTAATTAATTTATTGAGATTCACATTTATAGATAGTTATCATAGTAAGTGCAAAGTAAAATGATAATGAAAGAAAGATATGACCTAATTTAAAATTCATGTGGATTCTTTATCCAGAGAAACTGCAAAATAATAAATGAATATTATTCTAAGCTGCTAAATTTGGGAGTAATTTGTTATGCTGCAATACATACCTAATATAGGCATGCAGAAAAACTATTTATCTATTCACTCAAAAATACACTAGTTGTATAAGCTCCTGTGTTAGACTATTAAAAAACAGGCAATAGGTAACAAAATGTAAGATGTGGTAGCTATTAACCCTCCTGACATCTCCTACTCTAATAGGGAGGTAATCCATATGAATGTGTGAACAGAGATGACGTTAGAACAGTGATATGTTTTAAAAGATTTCAAGATTCAGGGCTTTGACAGTATGAAGGAGAAAATTTAGGGGTTGAATTGTCCAAAAAGACATTTTGCAATCCTAACCCTCATTACTTCAGAATGTGATTTTATTTGGACCCTGGACTATTGCAGATGTAAGTAGTTAACTTGAGATAAGGTCATATCGGAGCGAGGCGGGCACATAATCCAAGACGACTGGCATCCTTATCCAGAAGACAGTCTTGTGATAACAGATGTACCCGGAGAGAATGCCACATGATGATGAAGGCATAGATTGGAGCTGTGCAGCTGCAAGCCAAGGATTGTCAAAGATTGATGGAAAACTACCAGATGCTAGGAAAAGGCAAGTAAGAATTCCTTGACAGGTTTCAGAGGGACATGGCTCTGTCGACATTTCAATTTGAGATTTCTAGCTTTCAAAACTGTGACATAATAAAATGCCTGTTATTTTAAGCCTCCCAGTTTGTGGCCATTTGTTATGACATTCACAGGAAACTAATGCACAAGATTTGGCATCAGACCACCTAGGTTTTGATCCTGGCTTCACACACAGATACTGCACTATTGGGCAAGTTACTCAGCCTCACCTGGTTCGTGGTCCTTTGTTATGGCAGCCTTTGGAAACTACAGAGAGGGAGATTTTCCCTACCTTTCATTAGGATTTTCACATCCTCATTTCAGGAGTATTGGAATCAAAGCACTGATATATTTCATTTTGCCGTCATCACCAAGAGGCAACTCTAGCCCAAGCACTAAGATTCTAGAGGCGGCCCTGCCAGCAAGGGAATCTCAGTTCCAAAAGTTACATGTTGCATGTTTTGGGGCATGTGACTAAAGTTCTCTTTGCCTCAGTTTTCAGATCTCTAGAATGGACATATTACAATTTTATAATACACAGTTTTATCACAAGATTGAATAAGCAATGCAGGTGAAGTTTCTTTGCTACACATTGGAGATGAGGGTTGACTGGGTTTGATTCCTATGAAATGTTAGTTTCTTTCCTAGGTTTCTTTCCTACTCTTTTACAGTAACAGTTACATTTTCCAAAATGTCTATCACACAATGAAGAAGGTAGCATCACATAATCTCATCCTTCCCTAGGACTCACACTCTGTTCCCATAGCATATCCCAATGCATCTCACTTGATATGCCAGTCCTGCCTCTGAAGGATGAAAATAGCTCAAAATAATAGTAACACTCTTCAGGATGCCAAATGTGACATTCCACCAGCTGTGTGGCTAGAGCAAACAGGAGAGGGCCAAAGAGAGAGGGCAGACACAAATCCTGTACTTCCCAGGCACAATTAGTTAGAGTTTCAAACGAAGGAGAGGAGTTGAGAGATGCTAGGAAAAACAACAGTGGCTGTCAGACCCACCTTGCCTGAGGCATTCTGAAAGCAGGTCATTTTTTGATCAAAGACAGCAAGGATGAAGTGAACCTGAAGAGAGAACCACAAACCACACTAGTTTGGGCAAAGACTTGCTGCCTCTGAAAACTAAAGAAATTTTGTGTAAATGCCATGTGGAAAGGATTATAGCGAAAAGGACTGCCTTAGAGTCCACAGCTGCACTCTCCAATTACAATCACCACAGGGAATGTGTCCTGAGGCAAATATCACCTGAAATTTTTGCCTATGACCTGGATAAAGAATTTAGGCTAAATCCATTCCATCTACAGATGAAACAACGTAGGCGAGGATTACTTCCCAAGAACAAATTTAGTTAAGATTACAACTTGAGATCAATGTTTTTATTTTTCATAAAAAAAAAGGGGAAAAGAGCAAAACAATACGCTAATGGAAAGTTTAAAGGCAGGAATATAGAATAATGAAATGCTATTTTAGGTATACAAACCTAGTTTGACACCTCCAGTGGGAAAAAAAAAATGGATAAATCTGCACTGTAATTAGATTTTGTTAAGTGAGACATTAAAAAATTTTCTTTAATTGAATCAAACCACTAATATGTATTTTTTAGTTCTTGTTTTGTATTTTCCTGAAAGCTATTTAATTTTTTCTGTGGTTATTGCCTTCAGTGATTTGGATTTTTGCCATTCTACCACTATCAGTCTATTTATTTTTTCATGTATAAAAATTTGTAGAGACTGAAAGAATTTGAGCTACATACATGCTAACTATAGATCAGAGTTTGGAAATATTTTTTTGAAGTATATTTCTTTATTTTCATATAACGTGCATAAATAGATGTGTATATTTGAAAAAATTTTCACAATGTGAATGTATGCAACTAACTAGCACCAAGACCAAGGAGTAGAATATTGCCACTCCCCATGAAGTCTCCTCATCTTGTTCCTAGACCCTGGTCTTACCTAGACAGACGCGGTCCATATCTCTAAGAACTTAGGTTTCTCCTCTTCCTACTTTATATAAATGGAATCATACTGTATGCATGCTTCTGTAACTTTCTCTGTCAGTTCAATAGTACGTTTGTGAAATTAACCTATGCTATTAGCTAGAGCAGTTTTTCACTCTCATTGCTGTGTATTTCTCCGTGATTCGAATATACTACAATTTACTTGTTCTACTACTATGAACATTTCTTTTCCTTTTTTTTTTTGTTTGTTTGTTTGTTTTAAACTCAAGTTAGTTAACATATAATGTATTGTTAGTTTCAGGAAAGAGTTAAGTATTCATTGTTGCATATAACACCCAGGACTCACTTAACCTAATGCTCTCCTTAATGCCCATCACCCAATTACTCCATTCCCCCTAACCTCCCTTCCAGCAATTCTCATTTTGTTCTCTATAGTTAAAAGTCTTTTATGGTTTTTCTCCCTCTCTGTTTTTGTCCTATTTTATTTTTCCTTCCCTTCCCCTACATTCATCTGTTTTGTTTCTTAAATTCCATGTATGAGTGAAATCATATGGTATTTGTCTTTCTCTGACTGACTTGTTTCACTTAGTGTACTACATTCTAGTTTCATCCATGTTGTTGTAAACAGCAAGGTTTCATTCATTTTGATGGCTGAGTAATATTGGATTATATATATAGCCCCCACTCTTCTTTATCCATTCATCTGTTGATGGACTTCTGTATTTTTTCCATATTTTGGCTATGTGGACATTGCTGCTAAAAACATTGGAGTGGTTGCGCCCTTTGAATCACTATGTTTGTAGCCTCTGGATAAATACCTAGTAGTGCAATTGCTGGGTCATAGAGTATTTCTATTTTTAACTTTTTGAGGAAATTCCATACAGTTCTCCAGAGTGGCTGCACTGGTTTACATTCCCACAAAAGTGCAAGATGGTTTCCATTTCTCTGTATCCTCACCAACATCTGTTGCTTCCTGAGTTAATTTTAGCCAAGCTGACAGGTGTGAGGTGGTATCTCACTGTGGTTTTGATTCGTATTTCCGTGATGATGAGACATGTTGAGCATTTTTTCATGTATCTGTTGGCCATTTGTATGACTTCTTTGGAGAAATGTCTGTTCATGTCTTCTGCCCATTTCTTGAATGTTTTGTTTGGTTTTGTTTTGTATTTTAGGTATTGAGTTTGATGAGTTCTTTATAGATTTTGGATACTAGCCCTTTATCTGATAAATCATTTGCAAATATCTTCTTCCATTCTGAAAGCTGCTTTTTAGTTGTGTTAGTTGTTTCCTTTGTTGTGAAAAAGCTTTTTACCCTGATTAAGTCCCAATAGTTCAAGGTTTGCTTTTGTTTGCCTTGCCTCTGGAGACATGTCTAGCAAGAAGGTGTTGCAGCCGAGGTCAAAGAGGCTGCTGCCTTTGTTCTCCTCCAGAATTTTGATGAATTCCTGTCTCACATTTAGATTTTTTTATCCAGTTTAAGTTTATTTTTGTGTATGATGTAAGAAAGTTTCATTCTTCTGCATGTGGCTGTCCAAATTTCCCAGCACCATTTATTGAAGAGACTGTTTTTGCCACTGAATACTCTTTCCCACTTTGTTGAAGATTAGGTGACCATAGAGTTGAAGGTCCATGTCTGGGTTATCTATTCTATTCTGTTAATCTATGTGTCTGGTTTGGTGCCAGTAATATATTGTCTTGATGATTATAGCTTTGTAATACTGCTCAAAGTCTGGGATTGTGATGCCTCCAGGTTTAGTTTTCTTTTTCAACATTACTTAAGCTATTTACAGTCTTTTATGGTTCCATACAAATTGTAGAATTGTTTGTTCCAGCTCTGTAAAAAATGCTGGTGGTATTTTGATAAGGATTACATTGAATGTGTAGATTGCTTTAGGTAGCATAGAGATTTTAACAATATTTGTTCTTCCAATCAATGAGCATGGGATATTTTTCCATTTCTTTGTGTTTTCCTCAATTTTTTTTTCATAAGTCTTCTATAGTTTTCCGAGGACAGATCTTTTACATCTTTGCTTAGGTCTATCCCTAGGTATCTTACGGTTTCTGATGCAATTGTAAACAGGATTGGTTTTCTTGATTTCTCTTTCTGCTGCTTCATTGCTAGTGTATAAAAATGGAATGGAATTCTGTGCATTGATTTTATATCTGGTAACTTCACTGAATTCCTGTATCAGCTCTAGCAATTTTTTGGTAGAGTCATTCAGGACTTTTCCTTTTCCACATAGAGTATCATGTCTGTGAAGAGTGAAAGCTTAACTTCTTCTTTGCCAGTTCAGATGCCTTTTCTTTCTTTCTGTTGTCTGATTGCTAAACTTAGGATTTCCAATAATATGTTAAACAATAATGATGAGAGTAGACATCCCTGTCACATTCCTGTACTTAGGGGAAAAGCTCTCAGTTTTTCCCCATTGGGAATGACATTAACTGTGGGTCTTTCGTATATGGCCTTCGTTATGTTGAGGTACGTTCCCTCTATCTCTACATGGTAGAGGGTTTTTTTCAAGAAAGGATACTGTATTTTGTCAAATGATTTTTTTTCTGAATCTATTGAGAGGATCATATGGTTCTTTTTTTTTTAAGATTTTATTTATTTGCGAGAAAGAGTGACGAGAGAGAGAGCATGAGTGTGGTGGAGGGGTAGAAGAAGGAGAAACAGAGTCCTTGTTGAGAAGGGAGCCTGACAGGGGGCTTAATCCCAGGACTCTGGAATCATGACCTGAGCCAAAGGCAGACATTTAACCAGCAGAGCCACACAGGCACTGTGTCAATCATACGGTTCTTATCCTTTCTTGTATTAATGTAGTATATCACACATGGATTAGTAGAAGTTGAATCATTCCTGCAGCACAGGAATAAATCCCACTCGGTCTTGGTGAAAAATCATTTCATATACTGTTGGATCCTATTAGCTATTGTTGAGAATTTTTATATCTATGTTCATCAGGGATATTGGCTGTAATTCTCTTTTTTAGTGGGGTCTTTGTCTAATATGAGGATCAAGGTAATATTGGCCTTATAGAATGAGTTTGGAGGTTTTCTTTCCATTTTTATTTTTTGGAAAAGTTTCAGAAGAAGAAATATTAATTCTTCTTTAAATGAATGGTAAAAATTACCTGGGATGCCAACTGGCCCTGGACTCTTGTTTGTTGGGAGATTTTTTATTATAGTTTCAATTTCTTTGCTGGCTATGGATGTGTTCATGTTTTCTATCCCTTCCTATTTCAGTTTTAGTAGTTTATATGCTTCTAGGAATTTATCTATTTCTTCCAGATTGCTTAATTTGTTAGCATATAATTGCTTGTAATAATCTCTTATAATTGTTTGTATTTCTCTGCTGTTGGTTGTTATCTCTCCTCTTTCTTTTCGTTTTTTTTAAGATTTATTTATTTATTTATTTGATAGAGAGAGACAGTGAGAGAGGTGGGACACAAGCAGGAGGAGTGGGAGAGGGAGAAGGAGACTCCCTGCCAAGCAGGAAGCCTGATGTAGGACTCGATCCCAGGATGCTGGGATCATGACCTGAGCTAAAGGCAGATGCTTAATGACTGAGCCACCCAGGGGTCCGTGATCTCTCCTCTTTCATTCATGATTTTATTTATTTGGGTCCTTTCTCTTTTCTTTTTGATAAGTCTGGCTATGAGTTTATCAATCTTATTAATTCTTTCAAGGAACCAGCTCCTACTTTCATTGATCTGTTCCAGTGTTTTGTTTTTATTTCCGTATCGTTGATTTCTGCTCTAATTTTTATTATTTCTATTTCCTACTAGATTTAGATTTTATTTGATGTTCTTTTTCCAGCTCCTTTAGGTGTAAGTTTAAGTTATGTATTTGAGACTTTTCTTGCTCCTTGAAGAAGGCATATATTACTATGTAATTCCCTCTTAGGACTGCCTTTGCTGCATCCTAAAGATTTTGAATAGTTGTGTTTTCATTTTTATTTGCTTCCATGTATTTTTTAAATTCTTTAATTTCTTGGTTGACCCATTTTTTCTTTAGTAGGGTGCTCTTTAACTTCCATGTATTTGTGGTCCTCCAAATTTTTTCTTATAGTTAACTTCAAGTTTCATAGTATTGTAGTCTGAAAATATGCATTGCATGATCTCAATCATTTTGTACTGGTTGAGTCCTGAATTGTGACCCAGTATATGATCTATTCTGGAGAATGTCCCATGTGCACTTGTAATGAATGTGTACTCTGCTTCTTTAAGATGAAATGCTCTGAATATATCTGTCAAGTTCATCTGGTCTAGAGTGTCAGTCAAAACCTTTGTTTCTTTGTTGATCTTCAGCTTAGATGATCTGCCCATTGTTGTGAGTGTGGTGTTAAAGTCCCCTACAATTATTGTATCATTATCAATGAGTTTCTTTAAGTTTGTTATAAATTGAGTCATATATTTGGCTGCTCTCAAGTTAGGGGCACACATATTATAATTGCTTGATATTCTTATTGGATAGACCCTTTTAATATGATACAGTGTCCTTCCTCATCTCTTATCATAGTCTTCACTTTAAAATACAGTTTCTCTAAAATAAAATAAAATAAAATAAAATATAAAATAAAACAAAATAAAATAAAACAGTTTCTCTGATATAAGGATGGTTATTCCAGCTTTCTTTTGATGTCCATTAGCATGATACGTTGTTTTCCAGCCCCTCACTTTCAATCTGGAGGTGTCTTTGGGTCTAAAATGAATTTCTTGTAAGCAGCATATCCATGGATCTTGGTTTTTGTTTGTTTGTTGTTTTTTTTTAATCCAATCTGATACCCTATGTCTTTTGATTGAAGCATTTAATCCATTTACATTCAGAGTAATTATTGAAAGATATAAACTTAGTGCCATTATATTGTCTGTAAAGTTGCTCTTCCTGTAGATGGTCTCTGTTTCTTTCTGGTCTTTGTTACTTTTGGTCTCTCTGCTCAAAGGGTCCCCTTTAATATTTCTTACAGGGCAGTAAAATTTAGATAATTTAATTTAATTTTGGCTCTTATGCCTAATACTGTTTTTAATAGTTTGCATACAATCTTGGTAAAACTATGTGCATATTAGGTAAGACTATGTAGACATTTTTATTTGATATATATTAAAAGGTTAGAAATTACTATAACCTATTTTATGTATTCAGTTTTAGTAGTAAAAATTACTTATTTTTACTTAATTATCTAATATAAACAAATATTCTTATGATATATTGTTTGCTCCAGGAGAGAAAGAGGAGACAAGGTTCTGGTTACTTGAGTCTAAGCTAATTAAATTTTGCTTTACTTGGCTTAAAATATTATTATGTATTTAAATTAGAAACCTAGGAACAAATTTTATATTACTTTTTAATTAAACTTTTAAGTTTAAGATATAGATTCATATGTATTTTTAGAAATAATACAGAAAAAACATGTACCACATAGTCAGTTATCTTAATGTTAACATTTTGCAGAATCATAGTGCAATATCAAAACCAAGATATTGGAGTACCTGGAGGGCTCAGTCAGTTAAACATCTGCTTTCAGCTCAGGTCACCATCCCAGGATCCTGGGAGCAAGTCCTGCATTGGACTCCCTGCTCGGGGGAGACAGCTTCTCCTTCTCCCTCTGTTGCTCCCCCTTATGCTCTCTCACCCTTTCTGTTAAACAAACAAACAAACAAACAAACAAACAAACAAACAAACAAAAAACCCCCAAGATATTGACATTGACATTGAGAGATTCAAGGTGGAAAACATTTCTATCATCACAGAGATCCTTTGTGTTCCCCGTTTATAGTCATACTTCCCTCTCTCTCCTTTTCCTTACTCCAGGCAATCACTAATCTGTTCCAAATTTTTCTAATTTTCTTATTTTAAGAATGTGGTATAAAAGGAATTGAGATTGGCTTTTTTTCATTTAGCATAATCCCCTGGAGATTTATTCAAGTTGTTTGGGGTATCAATAATATTTTCCTTTATATTGTTGACTAGTAGTATATGGTATGGAAGTACCACAAATTAACCATTCATCAGTTGAAGTATATCTGGGCTGTTTCCAGTCTTTCGATTATTGCTAAAAGGACATAGGTGCTACAAACATTTATGTACAGGTTTCTGTTCAGGTATAAATTTTTATTTCTCTAAGATAAAGTCTCAAGAGTACAATTGCTTGGCAGTATGGCTGTTGCATATTTAGTTTTATAAGAAACTGCCAAATATATTCAGAGTGGCTGTATCACTTATGTTCCTAGTAGCAGCATCTGAGTGATCCAGTTGTTTCTGATGATCTTGTATCCTAAAACATTGCTGAACTTACTTATTAGTCATAGGAATTTTGTTTTCTTTTTAATTATAGATTTTTTAGGGGTTTTCCATGTAAAGAATCATGCCATCTACAAAATAAAGACAGTTTTGTCTCTGCCTTTTCAGTCTGTTTCCTTTTTATTTTTCTTCCTTATTGCAATATCTACAACTTCCTGTATTCTGCCAAATAAGGTAGATATATTTTTTGTGTTAGTAGCCTTATAATAAACATAATCAGTCTTTGATCATTAAATGTTATATTCACTATGTTTTGTGTAATGGGTCTTTTTAAATTTAGGATATTGTTCTCTATTCCTAGTTTGATTAGATTTTATACAAAACACTTTTTCTGCATCAACTATCATGAACTTAGGGTTTTGCTTTTTAGCCTTGTTGATGTGATAGGTTACATGATTTATCTTTGAATATTGAACTAGCTCCGTATATCTGAAATAAATTCCCCTTGGTCATGTATCATTATTTTTATACATTGCCAGATTTTATTTACTAATATTTTGGAGGAGTTTTACATGTAGGTTCATGAAAGATAATTGGTCTGTATTTTTTTTTTGTACTTCCCATCCTCCACCATTAGTTTGAGTATCAGAATAATGCCACCTTATGAAAAGAGTTAACAAGTATTTCCCCTCCTTTTATTTTCTAAAGCATTTTATATAAAGTTTCCTTTTATATTGAGGTTTGCTTATGACAATTGTATTCTGTATTTCAAAGGCTATATTTTTCTTCCATTGTTTTCTGGTATTGTATCAATTAGTTTTCCACATTTTAAAAGAACACAGGAAAAGACAAGAAATATTGCCAAGGAGAAAGGAATAAAATAGAGGACTCATAATTAAGGAATAATTTCTTTTTCAAGAAGAGTTAATCATTATTTTCTAATTGTTAAAAAAAAATAACCAGCTCTATCAATAACATGTAGTTTCCTATCTTTTTGTTTTTTCATTGTGAAAAATAAATATAACACAAAAGTTACATTTTAGCTGTTTTTAATTATATAATTCAGTCGCATTAAATACATTCTTATTATTGTGGGACTATTATGCATATCTAGAGAACAATCAATCTTGGTAAGTGAAGACTGCACTGAAACCCAAACAAGATTTCCAATCAATTGTGTTCTGTAAATGTTGCTTAGTTGAACATAGTAAAAAATTAAAAAAAAAAAACAGAAAAATAATTTTAATCCTGCTTGAGGGTGGAAGATGGTCATTTACTACACAAGATATTTTTAATAGAATGGATAAAGCATCATTTCATTTTTTAAAATATCATTACCAAAAATGAGGTCTTCGATTAGATTGTTTTAACTTAAAAAGAATTCTATAATAATATAAATTCTTCTGTCATTTTTAATTGTGTCACAGATATGATCTTTCCTATCATTTTGGAACATTTTAACTATCCATTTTCTACCATTATCATTTATTTTGAGAGAATATTTTGGCAATTGACCTTGCTTCACACAATAAATATTGGCAGTAAAATTATCAAGAAAGTTAGGATAGTAGTCCACCATTGCCATCATATTGCTTTCAATTGCTTATTTATCTTGACAGTATTCTAGGTAGAATTAACATCATTTCTTTAATCTATTACTGTACTTTACTCTTAATTTTTTGTTTTAACTACCTCTTCAATTACTATTGTTGCTATAAACTAGTTTTTAATATTTCCTGAAGGCTGATAGAGTCATCATTTTTACTTTTTCTTCATTATATCAGGTCGCATTTTGTTTCTCGCAAATACTTAAAACTTTACCTAGACCTGAGATCTGAAAGAAGAATTGAGACAACAACCTGAATAATTTTTAAAAATATACAGACATAAAGACAAAATAATGGATGAAATTAATATACTATGTTGGTTGTTGGGGTTGATGAGAGTGGTAAGGATCTTAAGTATTTCCGACAGTTAAGATTTATACCCATTCAAAAATCTTCATGATGATCCTTGGAACTGCTTGCTTTCATCTACATTTTGTGGATTCAGAAGAAAAATTCAAAGAAATAAATCACCAAAAGCACTTTCCTTTTGAGACAGCTGGTATTTTAAATTATATTTGTATTTAATCAATTTTCTTTGTTAAGGAAAAATAAATCTATAAAATAGAACAAAATAACAAAGTATGTGAAAAACAAAATCTTATTCAGTTGTATAAATTCATTGCATATGTAAGAGAGTAGGTTAGTTGGCTATGTGTGCCAACATATATATTTCTTTATATGTAACAACATTCTTTATTGACATTTTATTGTAGAGAATTAATGTGTG
>JAQQSY010005073.1:0-11897 GCA_028646535.1 Procyon lotor | reverse complement strand
TTTATGTTTTCTTAAAATGTCAGATACTTCCATTGTCACAGATGTTGTGGGTAAATAAACAAGGGTATCAAAGCTTTCTGGATGAGTTCCTTTGAAGGAATTCTAAGGTAAGACCCAGTCATTCCTTTTTGTCCATCTTAGTGATGAGCCACGGGTAGCCTTCACTTCACAAGACCCATGCTTCTTACCCATACTTCTTAAAAATATATACTTTAAAAAAAAGATTTTATTTATTTATTTGAGAGGGACAGATAGCACTTGAGTGGGGGGTGGTGGAGGAGCAAGGGGAGAGGGACAAGCAGGTCCCCACTGAGTGTGTGGAGCCCGACGTGGGGCCGATCCCGCGGGGTCATGATCCTGAGATCGTGACCTGAGCCAAAATCAAGTTGGATACTTAATGGAATGAACCACCCAGGCACCCCAGAGTGTTATACACTTTGTGCAAAATAAGTCTAGAAGTGGTTCTCCAGTCAATTCAGACCCCTCACAGGTACAGCAATTTCTTTCTTTCTTTTTTTTTTTTTTTATTTATTTGACGGAGAGAGAGAGATCACAGTAGGTAGAGAGGCAGGCAGATGGAGAGGGAGAAGCAGGCTCTCCACCAAGCAGGGAGCCCGATGTGGGGCTCGATCCCAGGACTCCGGGATCATGATCTGAGCTAAAGGCAGATGCTTAACTGACTGAGCCACCCAGGCGCCCCGAGGTACAGCAGTTTCAAGTGCAACCACAGGTATCCTCCATACATTTGTCAGGGCCATCCATTTCCTGCAACCTCACCCCTACTATTTCAAACTACCAGGGCCACCTCTATAGCCCACTGCCTCCAGAGTCTCCTTCCTTTGCAAATGTTTCAGTATTCAAGGCTACGGACAATATTTACTTTGGGCTCTGAGAATGAGCTTCCCATACCTGTGAGCTTAGAATTCCACTGCAATAGAGACTACAGTCTTCAACTATTTTAAAAGAGTTTCACCCCATAACCTCAGCCCAGCCTCTAGCCCCTCACCTTTCTCCTTTTGTTTCTTTGCTTGCAGTCCATGTTCTTCCAAGAAAGTTTATTAAATAATCCTGGGTGCCTGGGTGGCTCAGTGGGTTAAAGCCTCTGCCTTCAGCTCAGGTCATGATCCCAGGGTCCTGGGATCGAGACCCACATCGGGCTCTCTGCTCGGCAGGGAGCCTGCTTCTCCCTCTGCCTCTGCCTGCCGCTCTGCCTGCTTGTGCTCTCTCTCTGATAAATGAATAAATAAAATCTTAAAAGAAAATTATTAAATAATCCTGTATCTAATCTCCCCACCACCATGTCCTGTCAAATAACATTGTCTTAATAAAAATCCCCAAACTGGCCCTAACAGACTTTTCTTTCCATCATTACAACATTCTTAAACCCTTCTTTTTCCTTGAAATCTTAATTTACAACCACTCCCCCCCAACACACACACCATACTGCAACTTCATTGAAGAAAAACTAGTTTCTTTAAAAGGAAAACAGTATTTGTTCTATTTGTTCTTTTCCTATTTACTCCTCAATCTGTTGCAGTCTGGGTTTCTGCCACACCCCCTCCACCTAACTGGTTCTCACAATGGTCAGTTTCATCCTACTGGTTGACAAACACAATGGACACGTTCCCATTCAATTATTACTTTATCTTCCTGCAGCATTTGCTGTTTCTGACCATTTTCTTCTTTTTAAAATTCTCTTCCACTGTAACCTTCAAGATTTTCTCCGTGACTGGCTGACTCTTCTTTTTGAGTTTCCTTGTCTCTCTCCAACAGCCACTTAAAAATTGATCTTGACCAAGATTTTACTCTCAGCACTTTACTTATCTCATTCGTCGTACTCTCCCTTGGGTAATCTCCTCCATGCACAAACTTCAACTAATGCTACAGATGATGACATCTGACCCTGAGGCTCACATCTCTACTTGCATATGCCAGAAGCTTATGACTTCAAACTGACCAAAGCTGACCTCATCATCTTCCTTGTCCCCAGCCCATCAGAAAAATGGAGGGGAAAAGTCCTTTTGTAAACCTAAGCTGTCTAGCCTTCTTATTCGGCTTCACCTTTCTACCACCATTTTAATTCCGGCAATGAATTACTAAGTTGCAAAATAACAGCCTATCAAGAACACTCGGCAAATAGACAGTAGAAACCCCATTCTCAAAAAGTGATCAAAAACCAAGTTAGTGGTTTTTTTTTCGATTCCGATCATTATGAAAGAAATGACATCAGAAGGGGAGCTATAATCACACGCAGCTGCCAGTCCATGATCGCCATTTTTCAATAAGCAAAAACTCAAATTCCAAACTGAAACACACACACACACATGAAACTCTGAGAACTCAAATGTTCTATTTGGAAAAAAAAAAAAAAAAAGGATTTTGTGAACAAGTCTGGCACACTGAAGTTCACTCAATTCTTCCTTCCCTCCTGGCAGTTTACATGACAAAACCATCTCTGCTGCTGTGTTTCAAGAAAAATAAAAATCTTTAAAACGCTCCTAATGCTTTTTCTGTAAACACAAGTGAAATTTGTTGTCAGAAGTACTCTTTCTCCTCTCGTGATCGAGGCTGAAATCTTCACTGGTAAGGTCAGTGTCTTTTTTCCTGTCGTGAGTGAATCTTCAGATGGAGGCTGCCACTACAAAAATGAAATCATAAGAAGGAAATCCCTTAAGAAGAAGACTACACACGCCAAAGCGGTGTGCACGCCGGCAAATGTATGGAGTGCAGGCCTTTTACCCACACCTGGGGCCTCGCCAGGTCAGATTCCAGAAGTCCAGAAATAAACACTTACTCTGACAAAGCACTATTATTTGCTGGCATGCACTGGATATGCTTGAAATTCTAACAACTTCCCTGTAAAGAAAATCCACCCACCTAACATTCTTTCTTTAGATGCAATCTTATAATAGCAAATCTGTAATTACATTTCCTATTTTCATTTTTTTTTCCCCAAGAACACTGTTGGCCTCTACTGTATAGGAACTATAGTGCATCTATCTCCATTAGCGTTGTCATGCGGGTTTTCGAAAATCATATTACAAAATGTGGGTCAGTGATCACTGAGTCATGTAATTTATCAAGACAATACCCAGATGTACTGTTTGACATTCGTTTTGCAGGGACGCAATCTACTGGTATAAACAACTCTGCAGTGCCTACCATTCTTCAGAGGCAAAGGCCATTTATGACTGGGGGGAAATCAATATCCAGAGTTCCACTATCAAATACTTAATGTCCCCATGTTTTATAAGATAATATATCAGTGAAAGCCGACAGGATACCTCCATTTGATAATATATCACCTCTTCACTTTGCCCTGCTAATTATGTTTCCAAAATCCGAATTTTAGAACCAAATTGCCTCTTATCCCAATCCCCCGATTTACTAAGAAAGACACTAAAAGACATGCAATATTGAAGGACAAGAAACGTGCCCTGCAATTGGTGATGAAGTCAGTTGTAAACTAAAGTTTCCTGGATCACAAATTCAATACATATCAAATTCAATTCTTTCAAAATTTTGTGTGTTACATTATTTCTCCATTCCCTCCATCATATTATTAGGATAGGATTAAGTTCCTACCCCTTGTTGCATTTAACTAAATCAATATATTTTTTTTTTTATTTGACAGAGAGAAACACAGCGAGAGAGGGAACACAAGCAGAGGGAATGGCAGCGGGAGAAGCAGGCCCCCTGCCGAGCAGAGAGCCCGATGCGGGGCTCGATCCCAGGACCCTGAGATCATGACCTGAGCCGAAGGCAAACGCTTAACGACTGAGCCACCCAGGCGCCCCTAAATCAATATTTTTTAGTGACTGCTCTACACTAGGCACTGAAACAGATACTGGAAATAATAGGGGTACTTTTCTCCTATGTTACCACCAAAGCAGGACATTCAAGAGTGATGGGAGGTAAGACGGCAATGTCTCCCTCTTGCCTAACAGTTCCCTCTCAGTCTTCTTTGCTGGCAACTCTTCCTCTGTTACTCATTTAAAATTTGCTTCTTTCCTTAACCATTTTCTCTTTTGACGCCCCCGTTCTCCCACATGATATCATCATTCATAAGACCTTGACAGAACTTCAATTCTGATTACTCCTAAGTACACACCTTCTGAGTCCCAGTCCCATATAACCAGGTGTCTACTACTGCATCTCCATTAGACGTCTTACAAATTCTGTAAGCTCAGGATGCTTAAGGTGACGGTCACAATTTCATAATGCAAGGGCCGTATTTCACATGTCAGCTGTGATGTCTCTCTCTCCTACTAAAGTTGAAACTCCCTGAAGGCATATTCTTATGTCTTTTCACTTAAATATCCTCAGCACTCACCATTTTTCTTGGGACCAAAAGACACATAATAAATATTTTTGAATAAATAAAACCATGGTCTATATGCATCACTCAAATCAAAATCCTGGGTCTTCCTGGAAGACACATTAATAAGTCCTAAACATTTTATTCCCTTAAATCTTCCCCAAAATCATTCCTTTCTCCTTATCAAAATGCTGCCTTCATTTGAGTTCAATTACTTCTTGCTGGGGCCATTTTCACATCCCCTAAACGTTTCATCTGCCTCCAGAATAACCTTTTCCCACTCAGTCTTACACATGGAACATTCTAAAGCTCAACTCAGATGCTATTTATTCTTTGCCTAGAACCCTTCTGTGGCTTCCTGCTACCCAAGGGAAGAACTATGATGTACAACACCTACTGTGATCTTGCTCCTACCCACTTATTCATCTCTTGCCTTTTTCCAGTCTCACAACTCACCCCCTCTGTCCACACTAAACTTCTGGTATTTCCCTGTGTACCCGAATCCCCTTCTGCACTGAATGCCCTTGGCCCATCTCCAGTTGACAAATTTTTTATGCAATTTTCAACAAAAAGCTTATCTCTTGGTTTTCCCCCAAGCAAACTTCAAAGCTCCTTCTTGGCTTTCCCAATTGTGCCTGATACACAATTATATTTCCATTATAATAACTGTGATATTGAAATCCCTGTGTATGTATCTCCCCCCATCAAATAGTGAGTTATTTCAGGGCAGAGACTGGGTCTTTTTTACTATGTAGTCTCAGTGCTTAACAAAGTTCTTGACTTGTGGAAGACATTCAGTGAATAATAATGATTCTTGTGTAGCCTATACACAGCCCTAAAGTCTTTAAATTTTCTCACATGTATTTGTTAAGTTTTTACTTAAAATTCAGCTAACATAGAGTATAATATTAGTTTCAGGTGTACAAATACGGTGATTTGATTCACTACTTACAAACAATACCCTGTGATCATCACAAGTGCCCTCCTTAATTCCCATCACCTATAAATCAAGCCCCACCTCATATGGTCTTGTTAACTTTAGTATTACTAGAGGTAATATATGCCCCCAAGCTATATAGGAGACTGAACAAAGAGTGGGCAGAGAAAATGGTTAAAAGACAAGGGCGCAGTGCACTTTCAGATACAGCTTCCCATTCAGAGAAAAGTGAGAAATGGAGAGAAATAAAACAACAGTTTCTCAAAAAATTAAAAATAGAATTACCTTATGACCCAGAATTCCACTGCTGGGGACAAAGCCAAAAGAATTGAAAGCAGGGTCTCAAAGAGACATCTGTACACCCGTGTTCATAGCAGCGTTATTCACAAAAGCTAAAACACGAAAGCAACCCGAATGTTCATCAACGGACGAATGAATAAGCATAATATGGTATATTCACACAATAGAATATTATTCAGCCTTAAAAAGAAAGGGAATTTGGTAACGTTACAGCACAGATGAACCCAGAAGACATGACGCTAAATGAAATAAGCCAGTCGCAGAAAGACAAATATTGGATGATTCCACTTCTATGACTTGGTAGAGTCGTCAAAATCATGGAGACAGAAAGTAGACAAGCACCCCGGTGCCTGCCAGCGATTGGCGGCCAAGCACAACGTATAGAGTTTCAGTTTTACAAGATGAAAAGAGTTATGGAGATGGATGGTGGTGATGGTTTGTACATTACGAATGTATTTAATACCACTGAACTATACACTTAAAAATGGTTAAGACAGTAAATTTTGTGTTACGGGTATTTTACCACGATAAGAAATAATTAAGAATTAAAGAGGAAAACCAGCTATGTTAAATTAAATTATAATCCAATTTCAAGCTGAAGAATGTAAATCACTTTCCAAGATATTTTCATGTCCTGCATGGGGACTTCAAGTTTAGATGATTTGTGCAAACAGGCTCAGAGCAGTGGTCTGAGCACAATGTGTGTGTTCTGCATCCATCATGTGGTGAAATGAGTTTCCCAGGCTGACCTCCCTGCTCTGATTCTCTTAATATATTGGCAAGTAAACAGTCTAAGGTAGATTTCCAATGGACGCTGCAGTCAACCACAACAGTGAATATTTAAGCAAGGTCTAAAGCAGATAATTCATTTGCCTGTCTCCTATGGGGGCTTGAAACAAAAGGTATTTTCTCTCTGGGTTTCAAATGGTGCCACTTTCAGAGCCGAGTAAACTCTGTCTAGCTCTAGTCTCCTGATGCCATCAACTGTGACCCCCGCCGCTAAACGAGTGGTTTCATGAACGCATTGTTGGTGAAGACCAAATGGGAAAGGGCAGTTCTGTTTCCCGTGGCCTTCTCTTCGTCAGATGGAATACAAGGGAAAGAATTAATATGGAGGGAATATGAAGAAAACAGGAAGCAATTACCTCTAACAGTCCTCCAGTGCATGTGTAGCCAAATGTGTATCCTCCGAGAAATGCACTCACCGGTTCTCAGATCAGGCCAGACAACTGGCTCCACGCCAGGAAAAAGACAGCAAATGCTCAAATGTGATGGAATGTTCAGGAAGATTATTCACTAGGGTCTACCCTGTCCATCCTCACTGACATAGGCAGGCATGGCTCTCAACCCTCAACCCTTTCTTTGGCTCTTACTAAGATCTGCATTTCTCAAGGGAGAAGCCACTAGGCATGTGCGAAGTTTGTTTTCCTTCACAAAAGTGTCACGGCTCCTCTCCAGAGACTGTATTACTTCTGCTGCATCTGCCTTCGAGCTCCGCTCAGCCCTCCTTGCTGCTGAGGCGTCAGCCTGGAGGCTCACTCTGACACAGAAACCCCCCTGCACCAAACACGCCCTCCGTGGATGTGAGTGCTTCTTGGAAAACACACAACGGCCTGGGAGACGGAGACTCCTGTCCCGAGATGAATGAGCTATGCAGGCCAGAGCTGTCATTAGGACTCCCAAAACTATAATGTCAGCGCCTACCTCAGCTTTTAATGTCTGAAACTGTGAGGGAATGCGTGTGGCCGAGGCCCAGAAGAAATAAGAATCAACCTACCTCCTTGTTACATTTCTTGGGACAGCAGTCAGGGACATGAAGAATGTGCAGGAGGGATCTAGTTCTATGTTCGCACATTCTTACAGAGGCAGGATATTCAGGATGGCATCATCAAATAAAAGAAATACATATGAGGGCAATTTTTGAGGAATAAGGCTAGAGAACTTTCTGAGCATTCAAGAAGCAAATGTAAGGACTGTTTCTAAACAGCTGAACTGCTGCGTCCAGATCGACTGACCAGTTCGGTGCTGGCCCCAGCGGCGTCCAGGTGAATGAGTAACTTACAGGCTGGCAGCGCTAAGGAAACATGTGGATAAAGAGTAAAAAACAGAGTAATGTAAAATTGGGGGGGCTACACTGCCTCTAAGAGACTTTTCTGAAAAAGTGATGCCATCTAAATAATTTAAGCTTTGGTATGGATGGATGAAGGGGCAGAGGCACAGAAGGATGGATGGATGGATGGATGGATGGATGGATGGATGGACGGACGGATGGACAGACAGACGGATGGATTTATGTCTTTGAGAGAAGAAAACTTGAATGGTTTTCTGATACCAAAAAAATATTCAACCAGAGTCCATATAATTCCCAAGGAGAAGGAGCTCAGTCTCCACCTAGTCAAAGTCAAAAATGTACAGCAACCCTTCTGCCCATACCCACTCAACAGTGCCCCCCAGTACCATCTCCACTGCTGGTAGGCAGCAGCCCCTCCCATCCTTCTAAGATCTCTCTCTCTCTCTCCCTCCACCCCCTCTCTCTCCGCTCCCTTTTTGAGTCTCCTTCCTTCACCCTCTTTCTCTTTCTCCCTCTCTCTCTCCCCCTACCCCGTTACTCACACACAAACACACGATTACAATTATTGATGGCCAAAAAATAACTGGAAACACTGATCATAAGCGTGTTGCCAGAAAACCTATCCTTCCCAATGCTCCCCAGATACTGGGCGATTCCAACTGCCAGCTTTCCACCCGCCTGTCTCAGATACAGGTCACAGCCTAATGGGGACACCCAGACACAAAGGTGGGCGTGTGGCCACTCCCCGTAGGCAGCTAGCAATTAGGAAATAAGGAAGTATTAGAATTTCTTTAGAAAACATTAGGACATCATTTTCTATTCATTTCCAATCAAAAGATAAGAAATTGTTATACCAATATTTAGTGTGCAGATAGAGCCTGGTGAATCCATGAGTCCGTTTGCCAGCTCTCACATTCGGCATGCGAGCATGCTGGTGGGATGAAGAGGTTCCCCCACTTTAGCAGTTCACAGGGGAGCCTTCCCTTGTTCTTTTACTTCAATATACTGCAGGATGTTGTAGTTTACCAGGTAGGCAGTTTACCTAGGTAGACACGAGTGATGTCTTAATGAATAAAAAGTGCTTTAAAACAAAACAAAACAAAACGAGTGCTTAGGGGAACATTAAGAAACTGGTTACTTGAAAATGCTTGCATAGTTAGATGGTTTCAATTGCTGAAGACATAATTTAAGTCTCCCTATAAATCACCTTCTTGGTGTCACCTCACCTCTCTCTGCCTGGTCTCTCTCCAGCCCAGCCCCGCCACAGTGCATGGACTCTGACCCCCATGGAGCACATACAAGATGACAGTGCCAAGCCTCCTACCTGCATGGGATGCTGCTTTCTCGCCTCCCACTCCGGGTTTTTCCTGTGGACGTGGAGGAGGGAGAGGACCCCGCTGAGGACCCCACCCAAGTGCAAGCCAAGAGTGAACTTTTGAACTTCAGAGCGTGAGAGCTAGAGAATACATTTTCCGGTTCCTTTCCCCAGAGGGACTGTCCTGGGAAGCAGTCATTCACACAGCCTTTAGGAAGACCATCTCTCAATATTGAACAATCAGTCATGCTCCAGACAAGACAGTGGCTGACTCAGTAATAAATCCTTGACAGGCTTTCCCTCTCTTTGTCCCGCCTCCGTGCTCCCTGTGATTGTACACTTCTAAATAAGCCAGGTTCTGCTTTCTAGGAAAACTGGACTATGGCAGGACAGCCCCCAGACTGTCTCCCTTATCTATATAAAAATGAAACTGGAGAAACAGTATCATAACCAGTTTCAACATTCTCAAAATAACATATTAATTGGTCTTAATCTCATTTATTAAAATGTGAAAAGGCACTCTCTTCCAAGGAATTTGCAAGAGCAACTGATCAAATCAGAAACGATAGGAATTTTTCTGCACAATCTAAGCAATCACAATTTAAGAAGCCTTTGTATAAAAGGTAGATGATTGACAAACACATATCATAATTAAGGGCAGCTAATGATGTACATCTTCCATAAAGACCCAAGAATTACATGTGAAGTATCTTTTTCAGCTAAGAATTTAGAAACAAATCTTTGAATAGCTGAATCACAAAGTGTAAAAAATAATGAAGCATATTCAATCCCATTGATGAAAGTAAAAAAATTCTGAGCTGTTAATAAAACCTTAAAATGAACTTTTAAATACTTCTTCAGCTCTTCACTTTTACTTTCTTTTTTATGGATGTTTTATAATTCACACCCTATTATTACATTTATTCATACATATAATCTTAAATCAATATATATCTCAGGATTAACGCTCCAAATTATTAATGGGGTATGTGTTCAAAGAATGTTTGGAGACCAAGGCAAGTCTGCCTTGACTTGATTCCTAATTCTGCCTTGCTCTACATGTGTGACCTTGGGCAATTTGGTCTTTCTGAATTTGCCATTTGCAAAATGGGAATGATAATAATATTCACCTTGTAAAACTGCCATTAGGACAATAGGTAAGAGGCTGAGAAATGCACCCAGCACCTAGCTAGTAACACACAAATGTTTGTTGTTATTATCAAAATGATACTAATACAAGTGCAATATGTTCTTTACCCATCCGACAGAGAGATCACTCACTAACACACACAAAACACTGGACCAGGTGCTTTCAAAGGCTCAGGTAGACGTCCCAGAAAATAAAGATACCCCTAGGAAAGGTAAAGAGCCTTGTAGAGAAGAAAGTCTTCAGACTTGAAAGAGTCTCAGCGATCTGGTCTAAGCCATATATTTCACAAAAAAGAAAAGCGAAGATCAAGGCGTGGGTTCATTTCTCAAGATCACATGGCGTCTAGATGACAGAGCCGCGTGCACCTTGATTCAGCAGGCAAGCAAAGCCCTCAGCCAACAGAGGAGGCTCTCGCTTTCCCGCAGTCAGGTTTTCTCCACCAGCACCTTTCCCTCTGAAGTCGGCCATCCGCAAGTCACGAGAAACATGGCATTAGGGCCCCTCACAACAGTTCAGGGCTGACAGCTCTAAAGAATCCCAGTGAGTGTTCAAATGCGGTACCAGCTCCAGCCAACCACAGCCCCTGGAGCCCATCTGTGAGTAGAATCAGAGTACATTTTCTTCCAGAAGTGTTATGTACAAGTAGGCCGTGGTAAATCTGCAACCCCAACACTGCCTAGCCCCTTTCTGCTGCTTTTCTCTTCCACAGCAGTTATCAATAACTAGCAGGCTCTGTACGTTACTCATTTATCTCGTTTATCATCTGCTCTACTACCACGCGAGCTCCAGGAGGGCAGGGATTTCCATCTGTTTTGTCCCTGCTACGTCCCCAGAACAAATACTTGTTGAGTGAATGGACACAATCTTTTGAGTCATTCCTGCCACTTTATTAACCTTTAGCTTCCATGAATATACAGTTACGGATTTCCTAAATTAAATTCTATGGGAGACCACCAAATGCCTGATCACATACACAGAATCGGTTCTTCTACAAATAAATACCTGATTTCAATGATTCGATTAAAATGTATTTCAGATCAATGTATGAGCGAACACCTACTAATTCTACCAATGCCAGCTAAAATATCATTTCCTGAAGAAAACTATCTCTAGGGGCACTTGGGTGGTTCAATGGCTTAAGCGTCCAACTCTTGATTTCAGCTCAGGTCATGATCTCGGGGTTGTGAGATAAAGCCCTGTGCCAGGCTCCATGCTTAAGATTCTCTCTCTCCCTCTGCCCCTCCCAGCCCACACTCTCTCAAAAAAAAAAAAAAAAATACACACACACACACACACACATATATCGCCTCAAGATGAGGCACTTCCCATCCTAATGACTTCCAATGCACACTGTAATTTTCTTCTTGTTCCACTTACCACCACTGTAATTAAATCACTATACTTGTCATTTATTTGTTCAATTACTATCTTCCTTACTAAACTAAGTTCCACGAGGATAGGGACCATCTTCTTCATGTCTGTATTTCCTGGACCTAGCAGAACCTGACATATAATAGACACTCAATAAGCACATGCCAATGAATAAATAAGCAGAAACCTAATAAGTATTCTGGCTAGAAAGGTTCTGCAAAAAAGGATTTAACAGTATATGATATAAACTGTAAATATGGTCCTTGAAGTCATTTAAGCCAACTCTAGAGAGCTGAGCAATTATTCCTTCAAATGAAACCAGTTCCCAGCTTTTCCTTCTAAAGCTGATGATATACAGTTACTTCTAGGAAGATATTTTAAGTTATTTCTTTTATATTCCTCAAATCTTAATATTGCAGGCTTAATAAAAAAAAA
>JAQQSY010005072.1:0-11899 GCA_028646535.1 Procyon lotor | reverse complement strand
TCTTTCTTTCTTTCTCTCTCTCTCTCCCTCCCTCCCTCCCTCCCTCCCTCCCTCCCTCCCTCCCTCCCTTCCTTCCTTCCTTCCTTCCTTCCTTCCTTCCTTCTTGCAAGCTTTTGTTTATTTATTTGAGAGAAGGTACACGAGCATGAGCAGGGGGAGAGGCAGAGAAGGAGACGCAGACTTCCTGCTGAGCAGGGAGCCTGGTGTGAGGTTCTATTCCAGGACCCCGAGCTCATGATCTGAGTCAGACAGATGCTTAACCAACTGAGCCACCCAGATGCCCTTGAAGGAAATCTTTCAATAAGTATAACAAAAATCAGGAATAACAAAAAAGAATTGGCAGCAATTTTTCTTTCTTAATGAGTCTTAAAGTAGGAAAGCTACCTCCGTAGGGAGAGTCTGGAACCCCCACTCTTTGCTTCATCCAGTTCTGTATTGTTTGAATTCGTTACAAAGAACATGTTTTACTCTCCTAATTAAGATGGTCTTTTACCTTTATAAATAATTGTTTAACTTTAATAAAGTGTCTCCATGTTGTTTTACTACTGAGTTCTAACAACATTTCAGAGTCGAGATAATTTCCTGATGTACCTCAGACATAGAAGAAAGATGGAGGGCATTTCAATTGTTTCTTGAGTTAGCACAATTCTTTTTTTTTTTTTTATGTTATGTTAGTGACCATGCAGTACGTCCTTAGTGTTTGATGCAGTGTCCAAGATTCACTGTTTGCGCGTCACGCCCAGTGCTCCGTGCAATCCATGCCCTCTGTAACTCCCAGCCCCTGGCTCACCCACCGTTCTTATGCAAGAACCTAATAAAACGTTAGAATCAGCAGCCCAATTCTATTTACCGACATGGATACAAATCCACTAAAAGTACTATTAGTAAGTTGAGTCCGTGGAGAGAGTCACCCCCTGAAAACACTGGCCATGACATGTCTCATGTCACACGAGACCCTGTCTTCGTCCAGCACCATCTGCAGACCCAGGGAGGAAAATCCAGGACTGTATCAGTTACAAACTATTTCATCATCTCAACACTCATCCTAGGTACTCTTTGTTAACGAGGGAAACAAGAAGGTGTTGTCACCTTGTCACCCCAGGGTGACCGAGTCTTTGCCATAAGCAGCCAACGACAGATGTGATGGAAAGCCTGCCGAAGGACCTCATTCCTGCCAGACCAGCCCTGTCATTGTCATTTGTTAGCATTGTCCTAGAAGTCCAAGCAATTGAGTAAGATGTGAGGCAAATAAAAAGGTCTTGCTTCTGAAAAGAAGTACTCAAAAATGTCATTATTTTCAAAAGATAGGTACTCCTGTATTGAGAATTTGGTGTTATTCGGCTTCTCAACAGCATTATGGCCAGAGGCGCTAGAGTAGCGGGGCCCGGCCCCAGAGCCCGGCTGCACCCCTGAGGCCCCCACTCACCAGCGCCCACCCTCGGGCTCCCTCCCTGGCGTGTCCACCCTCGGGAAGTGTGTGCAGACACAGCTGGTCAGACGTGAAGACAGCTCCGGGCGATCCAGCACTCCGCCCTGGAGACACTCTCAGCACCTAATCGAGGCTGCCTTCGATCTGGCCCCCAGGCTACACCTGTAAACATAACCCGACTCCTGTCCAAAGCAGTGTGACCTCTTCCCCTGAGTGCTGTGTTTGCTGACTGTGGTGCGGGTGCCAGCACCCAGGGCTGGCAGACCCTGGGCATCAGAAGGCGGGCGCCAGGGTGGGGTTTCTCTGCTGCAACCACTACAGGAGCTTTTGAAACGATGGCTGACGGTAGCTAATAATAAACTAAGATCTTGGGCGGGAGGAAAAGGCAGATGGCATTGGTTGGCTCGTCCCCCTCCGTCCCGTGGGCGCCTTATAAAGGCTTTGCCCTTCTTCAGAGCATTCCCACAAGTCAGCAGTGACCCCCCAGGCACCATGGCTGCCGTGGGCATCGCAGTGGCCCTGCTGGTGTGGACGGCCACCCTGATGCTTCTGTCTATGTGGAAACAGATCTACAGCAGCTGGAAACTGCCCCCCGGCCCTTTTCCACTGCCCATTGTTGGGAATCTTCTTCAGTTGGATTTGAAGAATGTTCCCAAATCTTTCGCCAAGGTACGAGCAATCTTGTTGGTCGGGGGAGGAGAGTTCAGAGATTATGTGTCATCCGTGTGCATTCGGTTCATTGTCAGAGAAGTTGTTACTCAACACCAGCCTGGTATGAGCGAACCGATCTAACAGGAGCATCCAACAGGGATATTCAAGGTATGTAGCTAGTGGCACAGCTTGGGCATGGAGCCCCTGAGTGGCCATGCCTGGCCCCACAAGCCTCTGCTTGAGCCGTGGGTTAAATGCTTTGTCCACCGACAAAGTGCGTGGCTTGGGGGGGCCAGTGTGCGTGCGGCTGCCGCCGTTGGCCAGCGTGATGCGAGGAGGGCCGTGCGTTCCCGGCAGATGCACACTATAGATGCCAAAGAACAGGGTGAAAAGTGGTGCCAACCAATCTGTGTGGCACTCTGTCTGGAGTTGTTGTGAGCAGTGAATGAGCTAACAAATCTAAAAGCTGAAGGAGTTTCTAAATCTATTCCATGAGTTGCAAGAACGCCATAGGGCACCTAAAGAAGCGTCTGAGTTTGGGGGGATGTTGACAGGGCTTTGTGCCCCGTGCACGGTGCACTTGTGGGGGTCAGGACAGTGGGGCCGGGGTCCTGCAGCACCCGGGGGGGCTGGGACTTGGGGGACAGCAGCCAGTGGAGGTGATGGGACAGATGTTGGCAAAGGGTCCTCGGGGTGGGACAGGAGTCAGCCCACCAAGTTAATTGTGTCCGGGAGCCCAGGTATTCTGGAACCTTGCTCCCTGGAGAAGAAAGTCTCTATGGGAAGGGTCTTCTCAAGTCGGGCTGGACAAAGACTGTCTTTTCCCAGATCCCTCTGTGTTCTCTTGGTCAACAACAACTTTGGGTTTTAAGCCCGGCCCACCTCCTCCCTAAGTCCCCAGGGGCCTCACTTGGCCCCTCGCTGGTCTCCGCAGCTGGCAGAGCGGTACGGGCCGGTGTTCACCTTGTACCTGGGCTCCCAGCGCACCGTGGTCCTGCATGGCTACAAGGCAGTGAAGGAAGCCCTGCTGGACCACAAGAATGACCTTTCTGGCAGAGGAGAAATCTTCACATTCCATTTGCACAAAGACAGAGGTGAGTCCCGCTTTTCGGAGCACCGCACGGTGGGTGGGAGCCAG
The DNA here is from genome assembly GCA_028646535.1 of Procyon lotor. Classification (NCBI taxonomy): domain Eukaryota; kingdom Metazoa; phylum Chordata; class Mammalia; order Carnivora; family Procyonidae; genus Procyon; species Procyon lotor. The sequence continues at coordinate 8,681 of JAQQSY010005072.1, read as the reverse complement.
GTCCTGCAGTGCGAGGGGTGAGGACCGCACAGTACAGAGCACGACAAAACCGGAGAGTGAAGAGACCCTCAACAATGCAGGTACTTAGTACAAACTTTACGGAAACTACTGGGACAGACTTGTCACCAAAAAGCAGGACCTCCGGCACCGACACTCTGACCAGCAGGACACGCGTGTTTACAGAGAAATAGCGCAGAGGGAAACGCCTCTGGCAGATGTGCCTTCCTCCCACAGAACTCCTGGCCTCCTGGGCCTCAGTCTGGGGCGTTCTTCTCACTCATGGCCTCTCCTGCTTCTGGGTGTTGGCGCTCCGTGCCCCGGGCCCTCCCCTAAGACTAGGCACTGAAGCCCACTGGGCATCCTGCTCGTCTGTGGGGCTGCGGCCAGCTGCGGTCCGCATTCTAACTCCGGAGGCCTCTGCTCTGCTGCCCGGGCTGTTCTGAGCACAGCAGCCCCGGCTCACAAAGGGACTCCCACAGGGTCCCGTCTCGCCAGCCTCACCTCTTCCTTCTGCTGCCCGTGTCTCCAGAGCCCTGGGTTCCCATATCTAGAATGTGCACTGTCACCGCGTATTAGGGATCTGGTAGGCGGAGTCTTTACCTGAGTGTCGTCCAGATGCCCGACCCCAGGCCCCTCCTGTGTCTCCTGGGACGTCCTGGAGCCCCTGGGGGCACCTGTCACGGTGCCTCCAGCTCACGGCCCTGTGAGCTTGCTGCCCACCACTGCCTGTCCCCCCATCGTGTGCTGGTTCTTTACCACTTGCTCACTGTCCTTTTAGTGAGATTCGAAAACAGATAAGAAACAAAGCAGTGTCCCATCTACCCTACAAAACCCAGAAGCCTCTAGTTTTTCCTTAGTTAACTTTGGCGACAAATCACTAGAAAACCTGAATCCACTTTATGCAGAAATTTCCAACTGACGCGCTTACAGCCGCGTCCGCTGCCCCTCATCCCCATCTACACGCACAAGGTCGTACCCTGTCACTGTCAGTGGCATCGGACTTTCTTTTTTGGACACGGTGGGTTTGTTTCAGCTCTTTGGGGTTACTGAAAGCAAAGTTAACCTCCTCAGTCTTTGTCTTTCACACAAGAGGAGCTTCGCTGCCCCACAAGAGCAGGAGCTGTGGGGTCCAGGAGCTCCATCCTGGTTCCAAGGAGCCCTTCTCTCCCAGTCCTGGTCCAAGTCACGGGCTTGAATGTAGCCAGGCAGGGGCCATATTCACGCTCCGTGTGTTGCACCCAGGGGGCTTTGTCCTGTCCTGCCTGTGGTTCCCAGGTCCTATTTTCACATGTGCTCATGGCCCAGACCTTGTCCATGGGATACCTTTGATTTCCCAGGCATAATGATGCAAATGTTAGTTATCAGCATAATATTGAGCAGAGGGCCCATGTTAATTCCAATAAATTTCATTTCAGTGAATGTTTATGAGGCTCTGACCCAGAAGCATTACTGTCTCTGTTTCAGCCTGTTTTGGATTCCAAAGTCTTGGCCCCTCTGGGATCTCCCTGTCTCTGTCTCTTTCTGTCTCTCTGTCTCTGTGTATTGCTCACATTTTCTGGCCTCTTCGAACCTTCCCCTTGCTACACAATTCTTTCCAGTACCATTTTAAAATTGTCTCCCTGTCCACCCCTCAGCCCCCATGTCACAGCCATTCGGGAAGGTCCACTGGGCACTCCCACTTCCTGCGACCCCTGCCAGCTTCTCAGGCCCTCAGCCCACAGCTCTGGCCGCTGGCCTGCCGAGTGCACACACTCTGGTGCCCCCCCTTGTCTGCCCCACGACCCGGGTCAGCGCGTGTACTGCGGCCCCCGGAGGATGGAGGCTGGCCTCCTGCTGAGACATCAGTGGACCCCATAGGCACGTGGGGGTGTGGTCACACTCGCCCGGGCTCCCTCTTGGGCTGCCCAGCTGTGTCCCCGCATCCAGCCAGCGGGCTCCGCAGCGTCCTGCAGGAATCCAAACCTCCTCACGCACAGACCTGATCACAGGACCCCAAACACCATCCCTCGATGAACTGCCCCTCTAAGTAGGGCCCTGGGTGCGGGGTCCCTCCGAGTGCTCACGCCCAGTCAGGGGCCCTGCTGTGTGACCACCGGTGTGTCTCTACCTCATGCCCCCTTCACGGTGGAACGGGACCCTAGTGCGGCCAGTGCTGCCGCCTCATCTCACGGCTCCGTTCCCCCTGCCCCCCCACCCCCAACTCACGCCTCCTGGTCCCTCTCAGGCCCTCCAGACTTCCTTCTAGAATGTGCGGTGCCTCGGCCTTCCTCAGACCTCTGCTCGCACCTCCAAGGGGAATGTGCACAAGGTCTTCCCATATCCGGTGGTTGGCAGAGTCTGGGAGCCGAGTGACAGCTCCGGTTTTAGTAAGGACGCTTTTACATTTGTAGTGTGGAGGTTCGAAAGAGAAAGCACGGCTTCTGGGAAAGGGCCAGGGGCTTTCACTGGTGGGAAGTTGTGGTTTTTTTTCACGTGGGAAGACTGTGGGCAGAGTGGAAGAGGACAGTGAACCGGTGGTGTGAAGAGCGCCGGGGGAGGTGAGACATCAGGTGGGCGGCCGGCCAGACCTCGGGACACCGGGCAGCCCCAGGGCCCGGGTGCCCCAGCCGGTCAGTTCACCGCTTGGGTCCCTCCTGCCAGGGGGCACTCACCTCGTCACTCTGCCCGGGTGTGCAGTAACTTCTCTGCTGTCCCCTCCTCCCTAGGGATTACTTTCAACAACGGGCCGGGCTGGAAGGACACCCGGAGACTGTCCCTGACCACGCTCCGGGACTATGGCATGGGGAAGCAAGGCAACGAGGAGCGGATCCAGAGGGAGATCCCCTTCCTGCTGGAGGCGCTCAGGGGCACACAGGGTGCGTGTGGCCGCCAGGCCCTTGCACACACGGTCTGGGGGGCAGCCCTGCTGGGGCTGCGAGGCCCCGGAATGACCTGAAGCCGCTGGCACTGAGAGGGTTCCCTTAATCCAAGACCCTGTCTGCAGCCCGGGGTCCCCTCCGTGTCCAGTGTGTGTATCTGGAGTGACTGGAAAGTAAAGGGACCCCCAAGCGGCTCCCCTAAGCCTTGTAGAGTCACGGGGGTGCTTAGGGAAGTGTGAGTGGGTGGGAGACACCCTGACCACTCCCCTGTGTCGCAGGCCAGCCCTTTGACCCCACCTTTCTCCTGGGCTTTGCGCCCTGCAATGTCATCGCTGACATCCTCTTCCGCAAGCACTTTGACTACACGGATGAGACAGGTCTGAGGATACAGAAGCTTTTCAACGAGAACTTCAAACTGCTCAGCACCGGCTGGCTCCAGGTGAGGCCCTTGGTCTGCACTTGCCGTGTCTGCTCCACTGAGGCTCGGAAAAGGCCAAGGACAGGGATCAGGGGACGGGCAGATAGGCCCACAAAACCAGAGAACGGCGAGAGCTCGTGCAACTGGATAGCCTGGGCATTGCTTCTGGAGACATCCATGGGGCCCAGTGTTTGCTTTGCTGACGGCGGGAGCCCGTTTTACCCTTTCAAACAGGACCCCGCTAACATGTGACCCACACACCCCACAAAATGGTGCCAAAAAGATACTGTGAGCCAAAATGTTTTAAATATCACAGTATGATGTCCATAAATTCAAGTTGGAGAAAATAATTAGCCGAGTACACAAAACCATGTTGCATCTGGAAAAAAAATAGAAATTCTCTCTCTCTCTCTTTCTAGCTTTATAACATTTTCCCAAGCTTTCTGCACTACCTGCCTGGAAGCCATCGAAAAGTGTTAAGAAATGTGTCTGAAATTAAAAATTACTCTTTGGAAAGAGTGAAGGAGCACCAGCAGTCGCTGGACATCAACTGCCTGCGGGACTTCACGGACTGCCTGCTCCTGGAACTGCAGAAGGTACTGTGCAGACACGGCCGACTCCGGAGACCGGACCCCTCTGCTGGGGGTGGGGGTGCGCGCGCAGGTTCCCGCCGCGACCCTGCTGGGGCCCCGGGGGCATGTTCTGAGGGCTCTGGTCCGGCCGCACCCTGGGTCGCGAGACCGTCACACCTGCGCCCAGAGGCGTGGGGACCCAGCCAGCCTGCCTGGCGGGCCTCACTGTCCGCTTGCTGGCCGGCAGGGGCCTTTCTCGGGGAGGCCCTCAGGGGCGCGGGGCCGGGTGCTGGACCCTTCACGTTGGTTCCCTCCAGGCTGTGCTCCCTCACCATTTCTGACTTTGATGACTGTGTCTCACTTGGGGAGAAGCCCTCCACCCTCCTCGTTAACACGTAAACCCCCAATTGTACGTGACTTCAGGGGTTTCCAGGCCCGTCCAGCATCGTCTCCTTGACAGCCCTCTGGGACCCCATTCCAGATGGGGAAGCTTGTCCTCTGACATCTCTTGTGCCTCTAGAACATCATGTGAATCCCCAGATAACTGCGGGGGGCTGTGTGAGAAGCTCGTCCATTAGCGGGGCTCCTCACTTCCCTCCCAGGTGTCTGGCTTCCTGTGACTTCCCTGCCTCCTGGACCCAGTGGTGCTGACCGTGGGTGTGGAGGAAGCCGAGGGCAGCCTGTGACCCTTGGGTTGTTAGCATAGGCCCCACAGCTCAGCCCTGGGCTGCTGGGGGTCATAGCTCAGGGTAGGGAGAGCCTGACCTCACCCCTTGCCCCCCACCCAGGACCAGCCTCAGTTCTGTAGGAGGGACGCCAGGGCTCCACAGCTTGGGGGAGGGCACAGTCCTGCCTGTGGCCAGTCTTCTGGGAGCCGTGGTTTCCCTAATCGTGCCATGGGGACGATCATGTCTCCTTGGGCTGACTTCATGCACACTGCCTCTCCTCCCTGAGGTTGACAGGCAGGGCTGTTGGGCGTTTTTGAGGCTGAAGGAGACAGAGGTCTCTTTCTCATGCACTGAAGACCTCTTCCTGTGGATCCCTGCCTGTCTCTAATATGTGCAGGAAAGATTCAGTGCAGAGCCTTGGTACACCGTGGACAATATTGCCGTGACCGTGGCTGACCTGTTCTTTGCGGGCACAGAGACCACCAGCACCACTCTGAGATACGGGCTCCTGATTCTCATGAAACACCCGGAGGTCGAAGGTATGCCGTGGAGCAGGCGAGGGCTCTGGGGCCGTGCGTTGTCAGGCGGGAGTTTTTAGGGTGTAGCCTTCTGCCTGCAAAACGGACACTGGTGTTGCTTGCTCACCCTCCTGGCAGTGACACGGGGGTCGCTGCCCGAACGCAGTGCAAGCGCTTGTGTGACGGGCGCCTGGTCCCCCTGAACGCTGTGCCCCCGCACCCCAGACACGTACCCGACTTCAGAACAGAAGAGCAACACCAGCGTGGAGAAAGGCAATGCCTTCTGCATTCTGCTCCACAAAATGGCCTGTGTATGCCGGTGAAGAGGACGTCCAGCTCGGCCCTGAGCAAGACCTGGCCGGCCCGGCAGAGCCCAGAGAGAGGGCAGGGTGGGGGGAGGGCATCTTCCTGGCTAGCGGCCAGCCCTCCTGCCCCTGGGCTCTGCTCCCGGGAGCACCCCTCACCCCGAGGCCGGCTTGCCGCTGCTGCTCGGGATAACTAGGCCCCTGCTGTGCGCCAGGCACGAGAGGGGCCCGAGACGCACTGTGTCCTTAAGGGCGGGTATTTTGGGGTACGGGGTAATTTCCCTCAGGGATGTGGAATATGATGTGTTCGGGATCACATCTGACCCCAAAGGCATTGCTTTTTCTGTCTCACAGAAGGGTTGGGGGTGAAGGAGCCAAAAGTCTCTGGAGCAAAGCCTTTCGCAGAACTGAGAACTTCTGACCAGTCTGTACGGGGAGCTATAGCCTGAAAACCTGTTTTACGTGATTAATTATGAGTAATCTCCAATCTAGAGAAAAAGACAGAGAGTGAATATGGCTGACACCCCGACGCCATTGCCAAATGGGACATGTGTTAGCCTTTCGCAGTCCCTGCTTCAGGGCTCCTGAGAGCAGGTCGCCAGAGTCCTCCTTGGGCCCCTGCCTGCCTGGCCCGGACTTGTCGCGGGGCTGTGTGTGTCATCTCTGTGTGCTCAGCTTCGCACATTGAATGTTGGCTCAGTAGCCGCGTGCCGGCCACCCCGGCGAGTGTCACACTTTCACTTTTGCCTGGAACCATATGGACCACGATGCTGTCATTCACTCAACATATGTAAAGGCCCCAGCAGCTTGTCAGAGAGATGGGTGCCCAGACCCTGCTCCTTCGTCCTCCATGCAGAAGGCCGCCTGTATCTCTTTCCGTTCTGCCCTTCGCCTCCACACTCCCTGAAGCGTGCAGCCAGCCAGCCTGGGGTAATAATTAAGACAGAGATTTCCCTCAACTTTCCGATTGAAATTTCTAAGACCTTTTTGTTCCCCTCTACTCCTGGCGTAATGTCAAGAACCAGATTAGCTGTGATCAGCTAGAGGCTGGCACTGGCCTCACGGAGCGTGGCTCTCCTTGGCTTTTGCGGAGGGATTATCCAAGGGTCCCAAGCATCCCGATGCCTCCAAGCACCTCGGAGGGCGCTCTGGAAGCCTCTGCTGGGTGGGTGGGTGCAGTGGGTCCTTGGCATCTACTCTGTTCTTATCTTGGCAGAGAAACTCCATGAAGAGATCGACAGGGTGATTGGGCCGAGCCGAACCCCTGCCATCAAGGACAGGCTGCAGATGCCCTACATGGACGCCGTGGTGCATGAGATCCAGCGGTTCATCGACCTCCTGCCCTCCAACCTGCCCCATGAAGCGACCCAGGACACGGTGTTCAGAGGATACGTCATCCCCAAGGTCAGACGTGAGCTTGGCAAGCACGCCAGGACCACCACCCTGCCAGCCCATCCGCTAGCCCGCTGGGAGGCAGGATCCTTTGACAGATGTGGCTGAATGGTGGGGGCCAGGCCAGTGTTTCTGCCCCCCAGAGTGCTGCTGCCTGAGCAGTCCTCACTGGACCTGGTGACCAAGGAGTGAAGAAAATCTGGAAGGGGACCCCTGGGCCAGTGCCTGGGCTTTGTGTTACTTCCCACCCCCAGAAACCAGCAATAGTGACATCTAGCCTCTGAGATCCTCTTCTGATGAGATTAGAGCTCTCGCCTCTGTTTAGAACGGACCCCTGACTGCCTCCCATCTAGTCCTGAACCTGGGGGTCCCTCTGGGGTCCCAGTGGGAAGCCCATGTTCTGTTAACTTGACGGACTGACACCAGCCTCTGTTCCTTCTAGGGCACGGTTGTAATTCCAACACTGGAATCCCTCTTGTTTGACAATCAAGAATTCCCTGATCCAGAGAAATTTAGGCCAGAGCACTTTCTGAATGAAAATGGAAAGTTCAAATATAGTGACTATTTTAAGGCATTTTCCGCAGGTAAGAAGAGTGAAGATGTAGGTAGGCCTTCCCTGGGAACTGTCCCCAATTCCTGCTCTCTGCCATGGGCAAGCACCTGTACGGGGTACCCAGATGTTTCTTCCCTGTTCCCAGAGGTTGGATGGCATCTTCTCACCAGAGGTCCTGGAAGTGAGATGAACTCTTCTTCCTGCCTAGCAGATACTTGTCTTCATTCAGTGCTAGAACTATTTAATAGGGCTTAGTGAAAATCTTTCAAAACTTTATTACCTAATTCTCAATAATTTTAAACAAGGGTTAATAAATAAAACCCAAGGGTTGATTACCTGGTCTCATCACGGGACCCTCTGGCCTTCCCTAGGCCATGTCCCAGCGCCCTCTCCCGGGCCCCTGGTCTCCTCCAGGACCTCTCCTCAGTGGTTGGTGGGAGGGAAGTCCATGGAACCAACCCCATAACCCTCCATGTTGGAGCACTAGCTTCCCGCTGTGGCCCCGCTTCTTTCCTGTAGGGTTGTCAGGGGGAGCCCTGGGCAGAGGTCACTCTCCCAAACCCATAGAGGGTTATGCTGCTGAGTCCTGGTGACGGAAGCCAAATGAAGCCTGGTCCCTGATTATGTCCATCATGGATATTCTTGTACTGAAAGGTGTTCTGTGCTACCCTCTCTAGGGTAGAGAGGGGTCTCTTCTGCTTTAGGGCGATAGTTTATCCACAACCCTCTCCTGCCCAGCCCCCCTCTGCTGCCTCACCAGTGCTGTTGTGTCTGGAAGCTGCCTCAGAGTCTCAGTAGCACTGTTGTCACTTCCAGGAAAGCGGGTGTGTGTTGGAGAAGGCCTGGCTCGCATGGAATTGTTCCTCTTCTTGACAGCCATCCTGCAACACTTTAACCTCAAGTCTCTCGTTGACCCCAAGGATATTGACCTCAGTCCCATCACCATCGGGTTTGCCAAGATCCCACCCCATTACAAATTCTGTCTCATTCCCCGCTCGGGCTGAAGACGCCCCCACCCCAGCCCCAGGCCCTTTGATGCAAACCTGGAATTACCCTGCCCCCCCACATCCCCTCAGTGCCTCCAGGAAGACCATTCCTGCACAGTCTTGGTGGAAGCAATTGGTGCATGAGAATTCCCTTCACAGGGAATCAGTTGGGCGAGAGATGCTGCCTTCCAGAGTTATGTGCATCAGATGAAATTTGATAGCAAGGTCCAAAAAAGATTGCATAAAGCTAAGTAAACATTTTGGGACTTCATCAAGATAAAAAGCTTCTGCACAGCTAAGGAAACAGTCAACAAAACAAACAGGCAACCCACAGAATGGGAGAAGATATTCCCAAATGACACTATAGACAAAGGTCTGATATCTAAGATCTATAAAGAACTCCTCAAACTC
>JAQQSY010005071.1:0-11900 GCA_028646535.1 Procyon lotor | reverse complement strand
AAAAAAAAAAAGAGTGAGGCATTTCATTTCTCTCCATTTGTTTAATTTCATTTCATTTCACTGGGTGAAAGCTTGGAATTTGCTCTTGGTAAGAGCTTGGAATAGAGTTAGACTGCCCAGTGAATCCCAGCTCTGACACATATTTACTGTGTGACCTGGAGCAAGTTGCTAAACCTCTCTGTGCTTCAATTTCCTTGCTTCTGAAATAAGAATAATGGCAGTATCTTTCAGGGTTGTTGGGAAGATTAAAATTGGCAATGGATTTAAAGCACAAGTTTCATGTATGTTAACCATACTATCACTTAATTTCATCAGCAACTTTGAAGAAGTTCCCTCAAGTTGCTCCACATGGCAGTCCCTAAGGGCCTGGGGTTGGTAACTGACCCCAGATTTCACACAGAAAAAGTCTGTGTGAAGGAGCCTCTCTCCCTGGTGTCCACTGTCTCTCGGGGAACACCTTTTCTGACCCTTGGAGGTAAATGCCTCCTTACTTTCTGGAAAACTCAAGAACTGGAAACACTTTGTTTTATGACTGTGGAAGCAAATTCGTTATCATAAGCAGTGGCCCCAGGACAGATTCCTTTCCTGCTAAGGAAAGTTGGCGCCCAGCTGGGGAGCATTTTCTTTCCTTGTCAGCACAGCCTGTTCATTCCTCAGCTCTCCAGGAAAAACATCATTTTTTCCAACTGGGCATGATTTTCTGTGAGTGCACAAGGCTGCCAACTGTTGAGCAGGAGAGAAAAGTTGCAATAATGATTTTACTTCCCTAGTCTAGTTGTGATGGACGATCTTCCGAACATTTCAACAAACAGAAGATGGAGGGCAGATCCAGATGCTTCATGTGGACAGTACCTGGCAGCAGCCCAAGGTGCTGGATGAGGAACAACCCTCCTCAGAGACATCCAGCAAACAGCACAGCTGAAGTGATTAGAACATCCTGAGCCCTGCAGTTCAGGCAAGGGGCAGATGTCAGGAAATGCCAAGGTCCGCTGACTCTGTACTCATCAGCCCAGACTCTCATGCCCAGCCCTAGTCTGGGTCTGCCATGGTGGCTATGAACTACCATATTCCTCTCTGCCACATGCACAGGGAGTAGTGAGGCCCAAGGATGGTGGCTAGAAGGAGATAGAGCCCTGGGGCTGCCTTCTTGCTCTAGATCCTGCTTAACCCTGAGTTCTTCTGTGGCCTTGCAGATAGAGACCTATTAGTCCAACCAGAAGGCTTTCTACTTTTTTTCTGCTTGGAGTGGACGCCTGTTGTTTCATGAATGTCCCCACACACGTGGTTCCACCTTGGGCTGGCCTGGGTGTTTCCGGGGGTGGCAGGAGGAGTGTGGTGCTGACCTTAGGACCTGCCCCCTACCCAGTGCCAAGCACCTCAGGCTTCCTGAAACGGGTGGTGGGTATTGAGGAGGGCACATATTGCATGGAGCACTGGGTGTGGTGCATGAACAATGAATCTTGGAACACTGAAAAAAATAAAATAAAATTTTAAAAAAAGAGATACTGATGTAAAAGGAAGGCCTCTATAATAAAAAAAAAAGAATTTTAGAAAATTCTTTGTCTTTATCTCTTTAAATATTGCTTCTGCCTCATGGTTCCATCCTTTCCTTGTGCTAGTTCAATTAAATGTTTGTCCCACCTTCTCATTATATTATCTTCTGTGGTTTTTATTTTCTTGCTTCTTTGTACACTAGTTTGGAAAATATGTTTACCTCTTTTCCATCTGTATCCTAAGTCTTTCTTTTCTGAGCAGTGTGATTTTCAGCAATGTTTTTCTTTTTGGCACTTCAGATGCAGGGAGTCGAATTATTCTTACTTCTCATTTCAGGGTTCAAAAATTACCGCCAGTATGTCAAGAAACTTCCCTTTTAAAATTTTATTCATTTTAAATTATAAATCATTTTGCCTTAAATCATTTTATTATTTTGCCCATTTTTTCCTGAATACTTACTCTCCTTTCCTCAGCTTGTGGGCAACTAATTTCATATTTTTAACACATATTTTCCTCAGGTACATAGGAAAACTGGGTGCATTTCCAGAAAAACAAATTTGGTGAGGGGGCAGAGGGATTCAATGTAGTAGAGGACTAATTTAATTTAGTTGCAGATTTGTGCTTTGCAGGCATTGGTTATTCCACATCATATTTATGTATTTATAGGTATCCCTCATTTTAGTGCACTTTGCTATACTGCACTTTGTAGATATTGTACTTTCTGCACATATGTACTTAGGTTTTTTGCTATGTTGAGCAAGTCTCCTGGTACAATTTTTCCAACAACATTTGATTGTATCTCTGTGTCAATAAAGCATTTTTAAATTAAGGTATATGTATTGTTTTTTTAGATAACATTATTGCACACTTAATAGGTTATAGTATAGCATAAATATAACTTTTATATGCACTGGGAAACCAAACAATTCATTAGACTTAGTTTATTGTATTAATTTGCTTTATGGTGGTGGTCTGGAACCAAAATCACAGCATTTCTGAGATATGCCTGTATTCTATATGTTTTTCAATAAATGAAATAAATATTACACTAATTTTTAGATATTATTTATTCCACGTATTTTAATGTGTTTTTAAAAAATATTTTTATACTTTTAAGATGTTTATTCTCTATATTTTTGCCTTCACTCCTACACATAGATGTAATGCAGAGCAAATGAAGGAAAGGTTAATTTTGTATTTCTTCACATAGGAAGTAAGAGAGTGAGCCAGGAGGATTCTAGGGGGAATAACATACCAGGCTGAGGGATAGCTAGTGTAGGGACCCTGGCCTTGGGAATGCCTGGCATGGTCAGTTTGCCAGTAGTGGAGTGAGCTGGAATGAATAATGTGAGACCTCAGAGAAGTAGGTGTGACAGGTGGTGTGAGGAATTATAGATATTGTGAGGCCTTGGTCTTTACTCTGAGTGAAACAGAAAGACTTTGAAGGGTTTGAAAGAGCAATGACATGGTACACACATGTATGTATACATTTTTATCCTGCATGTATGTATATATTATTGAATTTATTGAGTTTTATTGAGCTATAATTCACATCTGCACAAGTTATTTTTTAAAGTATACAGTTCAGTATTTTTATTATATTCACAGAGCTGTACAATCATCACCATTGGTTTTCAACACTCCCAAAAGAACTGTTTTACCTTCCTCTCTCCAATTGCCAATCACATAAATGGAATCATACAATGTATGGTCTTTTGTGATTGGCTTCTTTTATTTAGCATAATGTTTTCAAGGTTCATTCATGTTGTACCATGTATCAGAACTTTGTTTCTTTTTATTGCTGAATAATATTCCAATGTTCAGATATATCACATACTTTTCTTACAATGGTTTGAGTTGATTTTGCTTTTCGCAACCATCAATCCATGCCTAAGATAGTAGTTAATAGACACCTGAGCTATATGTGTAGGTATGAGAGTGCACATCTGAGCAGATGAGTGCAAGTTTGTTACGTGTATGAGTACAGGTGTGACAGTATGTGCTCTTAACAGTGGCTCATGTGTGTAGGGGGTTTGTCCAACTGGAGTAGGCCTGGAGGGCTGCGAGGAGCAGGGGAAGGGAACTTCCTGTATGCCAACCTGAGTCCAGGGCCTGAGAAGTGTGCCCCCAAGGGACTTGCCCTCATCCCTTGAGCCCTGCCAGGGTGTGGGCCAGCCTCCACCACTATAGTCAGCCACAGACTCCTTGGCTATGAACATGTGCTGGCTGAAGGTCTGGTTTAAGGCTCTGCCTCTTGGTTTCTCCCCCCAGAGCGTGATAAAACCTGTCCTCTCAGAGAGCTGCTCTTTTCTTCTACCCACTTTTAAGATTCAAACAGTGCTTTCAGTGCTCTTACTGGTCTTCACTGAGAAACACCTGGTGAGATACGGTTCATGGTAGGAGAATTTTTCAAAGAATCTCCCTGCACTACCATCACCCACCAGTACCTAGAGTTCCACTCAGAGATTTTAATACACTGAATCTTGAAGGATTTGAGGTCTTCAAGAAATTAAAGGGGAGAGCAGGGAGACTTGGTTCAGATCCTAACTCTTTGTGTGGCCTTGGGCAAGTCACTTAAGCTCTCTTAATCTGTAAAATGAGGTTAGTTACCATCTTACATGGTTTATTGTGTTAAACAAGGGAAATAGGGCAAACATCTAGCAAGGTGTTCAGCACAAGTAGATGCTTGATGAATAGGTAGTCCCTTCCCACTGGAATGCCAGGCCCTGTGAGAAGGGCAACATTGGCCCTCTGCTGGAAATCAGCGACGATGATTTGGGCAAAAAAGGACACCAGACATTGGAGGAAATACATGAGAATTTAAGAAACAACAGTTTGTTAGTTTGTCCATTCATGGATTCCTTCCCGTAATTAATCAGCAGTATTGAGTACTTGTGGTAAGTGTGGGAACCTCAAAAACCACTGTGTCTCCCTGGGGGTCACAGTCAGCACACATGCAAATGCAATCCTAAAGGATGCGTAAATAATGTGGACATTTCTGAGTTTTTATAAGGAATAGAAAAGCAAGTTATAAAAAACAAACTTTGTAAACACCACTTGTAATGAATCCAACTCTTGGCACTTGCTATGTTACCCCTACCTCTTCTCTCTCTTTACAGCACTCCCACTCCCTCTGCTCCCTTCTCCAATGGCTTCCACCTTCTGGGTTGCACTAATCACACCCTGCCCCTTCTAAACAGCTTGTCTGTGATGTAATTAACATATCACACAGTTTACCTTAAAAAAAAAAACTACCTACCTATGTATCTATTATCTATCTATCTATCTATCTATCTATCTATCTATCTATCTATCTACCTACCTATCATCTATCTATCTATCATCATCTACCTATTATCTATCTATCATCTATCTATCTGTCATCTATCTATCTATGTATCTATGTATCTATCTAACATCTATCATCTATCTATCATCTATCTATCTATCTATCTATCTATCTATCTATCTATCTATCTATCTATCTATCATCTATCTATCATCTATCTATCTATCTATCTATCTATCTATCTATCTATCTATCATCTATCTATCATGTATCTATCATCTATCTATAGATATATCTATCTATACCTATATCTGTATCTATCATCTATCTATCATCTACTGCTAAGGGGTGTCTCTCTGCCTAGGGCTAGTTTCAGGTGGCTTCCTTGGCCCTGATATCCTGCTTCTGACCCTGTTGGAAAAGTCCTGCTCCCTACTGGATATGGGGGTGGGTGAGTGGGGAAAATTCATCTTTTGAAAGTATACAATTCAATGATTTTTAGTACATTCACAGAGTTGGGCAACCATCACCATAATCCAATTTTAGAACAATTTCTTCTCCTCTCCCCTTCTAAAAACCTCCATTTTCCTTAGTAACTACTCCAAATCCTCTCCTCCTCAGCCCAAGGAAACCACCAATCTACCTTCTATCTTTATGGATTTGCCCATTCTGGACATTTCATGTAAATATAATCATACAATATGTGGTTTTTAAAAAAATTTTTTTAATTGCGTTTAAAAAAAAAGTGAAATGACCATCCTAACGATTTTTAAGTGTACAATTAGTGTTAACTATATTCACATATAGTGAACAGATTCCTAGTACATTCTCATCTTCCAAACAGAATTTTATACACATGAAACAGTAACTCCTCATTTCCCTTCCTCCCCCAGCCCCTTGACACCACCATCATATTTTCTATCAGTTTGGCTACTCTAGGTGCCTCATGTAAGTGAAATCATACAGTTTTTGTCTTTTTGTGAAAGGCTTATCTCATTTAACATAATGTCCTCAAAGGTCATTCATGTTGTTACGTTTGATTTCCTACTTTTTTTTAATTGAATAATATCCCACAGTATTTATGTACCCCCTTTTTTTTATTCATTTATATATCAATGGATGTTGAGTTGTTTCTGCCCTGTGGCTACTGTGGGTAATGCTGTAATGAGCATGGGTGTGCAAATATGTCTTGAAGACCCTACTTTCCATTCTTTTGGATATATACACAGAAATGGGATTGCTAGATCATATAATAAATCTGTTTCTAATTTTTTAAGGAAACGCCATACTGCTTTCCATAGTGGTTACACCATTCTACATCCCCACTAATGGTGTACAAAGGTTCCAATTTCTCTATATCCTCACCAATACTCATTATCCTTCTTCCCTTTTATTCGGATAGTAACCATCCTAATGGGTGTGTGGCAATATCTCACTGTGGGTTTTTTTTTTTCAGTATGTATTTTTGTATTCCGACATTGAAAACACATTTATCTGATCTATCTTTATTTTTTCTTTTTTTCCCCAAATATGTTTGTTTTATTTTTCCAGTGTTACAAGATTAATTGTTCATGCACCACATCCAGTTGGTGCTCCATGCAATACATGCCTCATTTTGGTTTTGATTTGCACTTCCCTGATGATCAGTGATATCAACCACTTTCTCATGACCAATTATATATCTTCTTTATAAATGTTTTCAGTTCCTCTGTCCATTTTTTTTTTGTTAAATAATTTTTTTTTTAAGATTTTTTATTTATTTGACAGAGAGAAACACAGTGAGAAAGGGAACACAAGCAGAGGGAATGGTAGCGGGAGAAGCAGGCTTCCTGCAGAACAGAGAGCCCGATGCGGGGCTCGATCCCAGGCCCCTGGGATCTGACCTGGGCCGAAGGCAGACGCTTAACGACTGAGCCACCCAGGCGCCCCCCTCTGTCCATTTTTTATTCAGATTTTTTTTTCTGCTATTGAGTTGTATGAATTCTTCACATATTTTGGATTTAAAACCCTTATCAGATTATAATTGCAACTACTTTATTCCATTTTGTAAGTTACTTTTTCACTCTGGATTATTTACTTTCAGGCAAGGAAGTGTTTAACTTTAATGTAGTTTCATATATCCGTTTTTCTTTTTGTTGTCTATGCTTTTGATTTCATATCCAAGAAATCATTCTCAATTTTCATGTCATCAAGGTTTCCTTTGTTTTCTTCTAGGACTTTTAGAGCATTAAGTCTTACATTTTGATATTTGATACATTTTGAGTTAATTTTTGTATGTACTGTTTTTTGTTTTTCGTTTTTTTTTAATTAACATATAATGTATTATTTGCCTCAGGGTACATGTTTGTGAATCATCAGGCTTCACAGATTTGAAGACCTCAAACACATTTCACAGCACTTACCGTAACACATAACCTCCCCAATGGCCATAACCCAGCCAACTTATCCATACCCCCTCACCTCCCAGCCATGCTCACTTTGTTTCGTGAGTTTAGGAGTCTCTTATGGTTTGTCTCCTTACCGATCCCACCTTGTTTCATTTCCCTCCCCCACCCCTCCACGATCCCCCGCCCTGCCTCTCAAATTCCTCATATCAGAGAGAGCATATGATACTTGATTTTCTCTAACTGACTTATTTCACTTAGCATAATACCCTCTCGTTCCATTCATGTCGTTGCAAATGGCAAGATTTCGTTTCTCTTGATCGCTGAATAGTATTTCATACATATATATAAAATATATATACTGCATCTTCTTTCTCCATTCATCTCTTGATGGACATCTAGGTTCTTTCCATAGTTTGGCTATTGTGGACATTGCTGCTATAAACATTCGGGTGCATGTGCCCCTTCGGATCACTATATTTGTATCTTTAGGGTAAATAACCAGTAGTGTGATTGCTGGGTCATAGGGTAGCTCTATCTTCAACTTTTGAGGAACCTCCACACTGTTTTCCAGAGTGGTTGTACTAACTTGCATTCCCACCAAGAGTGTAAGAGGGTTCCCTTTTCTACATTCCTCATCAACATCTGTCATTTCCTAACATGCTAATTTTAGCCATTCTCACGGGTGTGAGGTGGTATATCACTGTGGTTTTCATTTGTATTTCTCTGATGCCAAGTGATGTTGAGACCTTTTTCATGTGTCTGTTGGCCATTTGGATGTCCTCTTTGCAGAAATGTCTGTTCACATCTTCTGTCCATTTCTTTTTTTTTTTTTTAAGATTTTATTTATTTGATGGAGAGAAACACAGAGAGAGAGGCAACACAAGCAGAGGGAATGGTAGCGGGAGAAGCAGGCTTCCTGCCAAGCAGAGAGCCCGATGCTGGGCTCGATCCCAGGACCTTGGGATCTGACCTGGGCCGAAGGCAGACTCTTAACGACTGGCCACCCAGGTGCCCCTCTTCTGTCCATTTCTTGATCGGATTATTTGTTCTTTGGGTGTTGAGATTGAGAAGTTCTTTATTTTTTGTTTTTTTCCCCCCCAAATATGTTTATTTTTTTCAGTGTTACAAGATTAATTATTCATGCACCACACCCAGTATCCATGCAATACGTGCTCTCCTCAATACCCACCACCAGGCTCGCCCAACCCCCAATCTCCTCCCCTCCAAAACCCTCAGTTTGTTGCTCAGAGTCCACAGTTTCTCATGGTTCATCTCCCCCTCTGATTTCCGGCCATTCCCCCTTCCCTTCCTTCTCACAATGCCCTCTGTGTTTTTCTTTATGCTCAGCATGTAAGTGAGACCATAAGGTAACTGGCTCTCTCTGCTTGACTTATTTCACTCCACATATTCTCTTCCAGTCCCCCCATGCTGATACAAAAGTTGGATATTCGTCCTTTCTAATGGAGGCATAATATTCTATTGTATATATGGACCATATCTTCTTTATCCATTCGTCTGTTGAAGGGCATACTGGTTCTTGCGACAGTTTGGCGATTGTGGTCATTGTTGCTATGAACATTGGGGCCCATGAGGCCCTTCTTTGTAATGCATCTGCTTCTTTGGGGTAAATACCCAGTAGTGCGATGGCAGGGTCATAGGGTAGCTCTATTTTTAATTTCTTGAGGAATCTCCACACTGTTTTCCAAAGTGGCTGCACCAGCTTGCAATCCCACCAACAGTGGAAGAGGGTTCCCCTTTCTCAACACCCTCTCCAACATTTGTTGTTGACTGACCTGTTGATTTTGGCCATTCTAACAGGTGTAAGGTGGTATCTCAGTGTGGTTTTGATTTGAATCTGCCTAAGGATGCTAAGGATGATGACCATTTTTTCATGTGTCCGTTAGCCATTTGTATGTCTTCTTTGGAGAAGTGTCTGTTCATGTCTTCTGCCCATTTTTTGATGTGATTATCGGTTTTGTGAGTGTTGAATTTGAGGAGTTCTTTATAGATGTTAGATATCAAACCTTTGTCTGTAGTGTCATTGGAGAATATCTTCTCCCATTCCGTGGGTTGCCTGTTTGTTTTGTTGACCGTTTCCTTCGCTGTGCAGAAGCTTTTTCCATGATGAAGTCCCAAAAGTTCAATTTCGCTTTTGTTTCCTTTGCCTTTGGAGGCACGTCCTGAAAGAAGTTGCTGTGGCTGACGTAGAAGAGGTTACTGCCTGTGTTCTTCTCTAGGATTTTGAAAGATTCCCGCCTCACTTTGTGGTCTTTTATCCATTTTGAGTTTAGCTTCGTGTATGGTGTAAGAGAATGGTCAAGTTTCTTTCTTCAACATACAGCCGTCCAATTTTCCCAGCACCATTTATTGAAGAGTCTGTCTTTTTTCCACTGGATATTTTTTCCTGTTTTGTCAAAGATTACTTGACCATAGAGTTGTGGGTCCATATCTGGGCTCTCTATTCTGTTCCACTGGTCTATGTGTCTGTTTTTGTGCCAGTACCATGCTGTCTTGGAGATCACTGCTTTGTAGTAAAGCTTGAAATCAGGCAATGTGATGCCCCCAGCTTGGTTTTTCTTTTTCAGCATTTGCTTAGCAATTCGGTGTCTCTTTTCGGGTTCCATACAAATTTTAGGATTGTTGGTTCCAACCCTTTGAAGAAGACCTGTGGAATTTTGATTGGATTGGCATTGAATATATACATTGCTCTGGGCAGTATAGACATTTTAACAGTGGTTATTCTTCCGATCCAGGAACATGGAATGCTTTTCCAACTTTCTGTATCTTCTTCAATTTCTTTCATGAGACTTCTGTAGTTCTTCGAGTACAGATTCTTCACCTCTTTGCTTAGGTTTATTCCCAGGTATCTTATGGTTCATGGTGCTACAGTAAATGGAATCAATTCTCTAGTTTCCCTTTCCATATTTTCTTCGTTAGTGTATAGGAAAGCAACTGATTTCTGTGCATTGATTTTGTATCCTGCCACATTTCTGAATTGCTGCATGAGTTCTAGTAGTTTTGGGGTGGAGTCTTTTGGGTTTTCCATATAAAGTATCATGTCTTCTGCAAAGAGAGAGAGTTTAACTTCTTCTTTGCCAATTTGAATACCTTTTATTTCTTTTTGTTGTCTGATTGCTGTCTCTGGTACTTCCAGTACCATGTTGAACAAGAGTGGTGAGAGTGGGCATCCTTGTCGTGTTCCTCATCTCACAGGGAAGGCTATCAGCCTTTCCCCATTGAGAATGATATTTGCTGTGGGCTTTTCATAGATAGACTTGATGATGTTGAGGAATGTTCCTTCTATCCATATACTTTGGAGAGTTTTAATCAGGAACAGATGCTGAGTTTTGTCAAACGCTTTTTCTGCATCAATTGAGAGGACCATGTGGTTCTTCTCTCTTCTCTTATTGATCTGTTCTATCACATGGATTGATTTGCGAATGTTGAACCACCCTTGCATCCCAGGGATAAATCCCACTTGGTCGTGATGAATAATCTTTTTAATGTGCTGTTGGATCTTATTAGCTAGGATCTTGTTGAGAATCTTGGCATCCATATTCATCAGGGATATTGGTCTGAAATTCTCCTTTTGCATGGGATCTTTGCCTGGTTTGGGGATCAGTGTAATGCTGGCTTCATAGAAAGTGTCTGGAAGTTTTCCTTCTCTGTCTCTTTTTTGAAACAGTTTCAGGAGAATTGGTGTCATTTCTTCTTTAAATGTTTGGTAGGATTCCCCAGGGAATCTGTCCAGTCCAGGGGTCTTGTTTTTTGGGAGGTTTTTGATCACTGCTTCAATCTCATTACTAGATATTGGTCTAGTAATTGATCAGGTTGTCAATTTCTTCCTGTTTCAGTCTTGGAAGATTATGGGTTTCCTGGAATGCATCCTGGAAATGCATTGCATCCATTTCTTCTAGATTGTTTAGGTAATTGCCATAATAAGGTGTTCATAATAATTCATAATAATTCCCAATGAGTGTTTCCATTTCCTTTGGATTAGTCGTGATCTCTCCCCTTTATTCATAATTTTGTTAATTTGGGTCCTCTCTCTTTTCTTTTGGATGAGTTTGGCCAGTGGCTTATCAATCTTATTGATTCTTTCAAAGAACCAACTTCTGGATTCGTTGATGCATTCTACTGTTTCTTTAGTTTCTAACTCGTTGATCTCTGCTCTGATCTTGATTATTTCCCTTCTTGTGCCTGGGTTTGGCTTCCTTTGTTGTTGGTTTTCCAGTTCTTTGAGGTGTAAAGAGAGCTGGTGTATTTGAGATTTTTCAATTTTTTTGAGTGAGGCTTGGAGGGCTATGTATTTTCCCCTTAGGACTGCCTTGCCGTGTCCCATTGGTTTTGCATCGATGTGTCTTCATTCTCATTGGTCTCCATGAATTGTTTAAGTTCATCTTTGATTCCCTGGTTGATCTCAGCATTCTTGAGCAGGTTGGTCTTTAGCCTCCAAGTGTTTGAATTCCTTCCAAACTTCTTCTTGTGGTTGAGTTCCAGTTTTGAAGCACTATTGTCTGAGAAAATAGAGGGAATCCTCGAATCTTTTAGTATTGGTTGAGTCCTGATCTGTGGTACAGTATGTGGTCTATTCTGGAGAAATTTCCGTGTGCACTCGAGAAAGATGAGTATTCTACTTTTTTAGGGTAGAATGTTCTGTTTATATCTATTAGGTCCATCTGGTCCAATGTGTCATTCAAAGCTCTTGTTTCTTTATTGATTTTCTGTTT
>JAQQSY010005070.1:0-11900 GCA_028646535.1 Procyon lotor | reverse complement strand
CACCCCAGCCACCCTATCCCTACCCCCCCACCTCCAGCCACTCTTAGTTCGTTTCATGAGTCTAGGAGTCTCTTATGGTTTGTCTCCCTTCCCATCCCCTCCTGTTTCATTTCTCTCCCCCACCTCCCCAAACTCCCACCTTGCCTCTCAAATTCTTCATATCAGAGAGAACATGTGATAATTGTCTTTCTTTGACTGACTTATGTTGCATAGCATAATATCCTCCAGTTCCATCCACGTCGTTGCAAATGGCCAGATTTCGTTTCTCTTGATGGCTGCATAGTATTCCATTGTATATATATACCTCATCTTCTTTATCCATTCATCTGTTGATGGGCATCTAGGGTCTTTCCATAGTTTGGCTATTGTCGACATTGCTGCTATAAACATTCATGTGCACGGTCCCTTTCAGATCACATTTGTATCTTTAGGGTAAATACCCAGTAGTAAGATTGCTGGATCATAGGGTAGCTCTATTTTCAACTTTTTGAGGAAGCTCCATACTGTTCTCCAGAGTGGCTGTACCAGCTTGCGAAATGCAACTGATTTCTGTGCATTAATTTTATATCCTGACACTTGATTGAATTCCTGGATGACTTCTAGCAGTCTTGGAGTGGAGTCTTTTGGATTTTCCACAAAAGGATCATATCATCTGCAAAAACTGAGAGTTTGACTTCTTCTTTGTCAATTTGGATGCCTTTGATTTTTTTGATGTCTGATTGCTGAGGCTAGGACTTCTAGTACTATGTTGAATAGCAGTGGAGATAGTGGGCATCCCTGCCATGTTCCTGATCTCAGGGGAAATGCTGAGAGCTTTTCCCCATTGAGAATGATATTCGCTGTGGGTTTTTCCTAGATGGCCTTGATGATGTTGAGGAATGTACCCTCCATGCCTACACCGTGAAGAGTTTTGACCAGGAAGGGATACTGTACTTTGTCAAATGCTTTTTCAGCATCAATTGAGAGTACAGAGTACTTTCTGTACTGCCCTGGAGGCCAGGAATGAAAACGGCAGCATCCCAATCTCCAGCCCAGAGAAACCGAGCGCTGGGTGCCCCACTCCTCAGCACGTGTGGGTGTGGAGGTTTTAAATACCAGGGCATCATGCCTCATATATAAATATAATTGTTTTCTTCCATTTTTAAGCCACGTTTTATGCAAAAAATATTCTATGCTTTAAGGATAACTATTTTAGATATTATTAAATGTAATTTTATTTGCTTTTATGTTTTTACTTTCCTGAAATTCACCAAGAAAAAAAAATCCTGTGAATGAATTGGAACTTACATTATTGTGCTATCTACTAATTGGTAAAGCATGAAGAGGAGAAATAAATTATATATATGCTAAGAAATGGCAAAGGGAGGGAATTTCCAGACAGTAAACTTGGAGTGGTTTGTAGCCTTACAACTGCTAACCTAAGTTATAAGTACAAAACTATTAGGACTGCCCACTAGCTTGACAGCAGAGTCAAATAGGTACTACTGTTATTAAAAAGCAATTGACTCCAGGGCACCTGGGTGGCTCAGTGGGTTAAAGTCTCTGCCTTCAGCTCAGGTCGTGATCCTAGGGTCCTGGGATTGAGCCCTGCATCTGAATCTGGGCTCTCTGCTCAGCAGGGAGCCTGCTTCTCTCTCTCTGCCTGCCTCTCTGCCTACTTGTGATCTCCCTCTCTCTGTCAAATAAATAAATAAAATCTTTTTTAAAAAAAGGCAATTAACTCCACTTGTTTTTCTTCAATATTGGATTTCTGTTTGATGATGAATACTGGCAAGCACTGGCACTTGGGATACCCTTTGATAGAGAGTGACTTACTCTGCATTTTACCAACAAATTGGGTTTCTACAAAATTTACATAAAGAAAAAGCACAAAACTCTGCTTCCTTCACTTTGCCTTTCAATGACGATGATTATATAAAAATAATAAATAAATATGTAGGACCTAAACATAGAAGCTTTTAAATTTAAGAGTTGATGTACAGAATGAAAAAATAAATTTATTTTATTTATAGTAGTCAGAAGATAAGAAATTAGAACAACTGCTCAGAATTCTACCACTGTATCTAACTCTCCATGCACACAAAAAAGTATTTAACTTTTGATATATGGATAATATCCTCAATAAATATCCTCTCAACAGATTAACATGTTTCAAAGTATTGATTCTTAAAACATCCTCCTTTATAGAACACTGACAAAATACTAAAGAGTGGTTCAGTAAAACCGGTATTTGGGGCCCACAACAATGTACACAAGGATAGGTACATATGATGATCTAGATTAAGGGAAGGACACATATAGAGAATCTAGAAGACTAAGTGAACCACATGGTAATGGGTAATAGGTAATCTGGAATATTATCTTTTTCTCCCCTCCTTCTAATAGGAATAATTGAGGAATGTGTTGAAAGTTTTGTTATCTGGCAGTATTTAGAATGCAGATACTCTGTCATGCCATTTAGGTGAGACTCACTGAGGGTGGACATCCTAGAATAATGACTAAATCTGTGAGAGAAAAACTCTTGAATAGAATATTATACCTGCTTACCACCTGAGGTGGCCAGAAAGACAGCACTGATTATCAGGAAGAACTTCTTCCTCAAGTAAGGAAGTAAAGAAAGAAAGGAAGAAGGGAGAAGGGAAGAAAGAGGTTATTCTAGGAATATTGAACTGTGATTGAGGTCCTAAAGTTCTACTCTTTAGAACATAGCTACATCACTTTGAGCCTAGAATATTTTATGTTTGTTTTGTGTATAACTAAATATTCATTTCAATCATAATAATACCTCAGGAAAGCATTCATCTAATATTTAATCCGAGTTTGCTATTTCCCACTTTTACTTTATAAAACTCAACACTGATTTAGTCAATTTGCTGTATAAATCTTTTAATTATAAGCTAACATGAAGTTTAGTTATTATCTACCAAAAAGTCTAGGGAAAGTTTTAGAATAACCAATTTAAAGTCTTAATCTTATATAAAACTGTCAGTTATCTGCTACTTTTAGCAGACAATAATTTAACAACAATTTAACAATAAGGACAATACACTCATGTGGATAAACTTTTTATTGTTTTCTATAGGCCTAGAGAGATAGAGAGGCAACTCCTCATGCAAAGGAGTGTGAGTAAGAAAGTAGGACTCTAAGAATAAATGCCTTTGTTGCTCACTGAAGAACACTATTTATTTAGCCACTGCCTATTTCTAAAATATAAAAGATAATATAGTAAGTCAGTTTTAATATTTGCTCAATATTACTTACCATTATTCTTACTGAAACTATATGTAAAACTACAAATTATATAAAATTACCAATGATCACATTATATAAATTCTATTTCTGTGTCAATTAAAATATTGGTTTCAGATTTTCAGTGTTGAGAATTTAAGAATTAAAGTGACATAGATTGTATTTATATATGCTAAAGCACTCATCATTTGGAAGGATATAAAATCTTTGATAGAATACCATCTCAATCATTTGGATAGGATCATACTTGTAGATTTCATGAAATTTAAGATATTTGTCAGCAAATCAGTATATCCTTGAACATCTCTCTAGCCTTTGAATCATTCTGATGTATTACATTTAGCATAGCTTTTTATTGGCTGAAATATATGAGAAGAGGGTGAAAGCAACATAGGACATTTGGCATACTTGATTCCTGCATGTAAAGATAAGTCAGATCTTCTGGTTGTCAGCTGTAGTATAAAGTGTAATGAGCTAACTTCCTAATTCATACCTTGGATAAATATCCATTTCTTCTCATTTATTATACATAAGACAGAAAAATCCTTAAGCCAATATGCCTATATATATATATATGTATATTTATATGTGTGTTTGTGTGTGTGTGTGTCTGTGTGTCTACATTTAAGTCTACATAGAGGGAAAACTTTTTAAAAATGAAAATATTATAGAAATATTCAATATATTTATATTTACATAAAGACATTTTGTAAAATACACAAATATAAGACTTGTAATTAAATTTTAATTTCAGATAAGCAAAGTCTTTTTTAAAATAACAAAAATAATTATTGCTTATCTGATCTTAAAATTAACCTGGCATTGGCATTTTTATTTGCTAACCTTACAGCCCTTATTTCAAGAACAGTAATATATATACTTAAATGAGTCAATAAAATGCAAATAACAGTTATTTTCACATTCAACTACAAAGGATTAATCAAGAATTAAGACTAAATGATGTCAGCAAAGTGGTGGAATAAGAGTTCTCTACCATGTTACTACCAAAATATGATTTTGACAATCACCCATGGACAAGAATACCTTTGTGAAAGTTCAGGAATTCAGCAGAGAAATTCTAGCACACTGTTGGAGGGGGAAAAAAAAGGTCAAGATTGAATGCATTGAAGAGAATAAGATGAACAGTTTCAGCTTACTCATATCACTCTTCTCCCAAGTTCAGTGCCAAGGGAGTCCATCACCACCCCACCCTTCCTGGCCTGTGATTTCATTCACAAGGGAAAATTAGAGCATGCAAGTGAGCACCCAGCTTCCCAGCTGTGTGTGATGTTGTCAAAGAAGCCCACTTATTTCAATAGGAGAATCCAGTATACTGAGATGAGTTGCATGACCGAGGGGCAGGGAGGAGCTGGAAGAATAGCAGCCAGGGTTTGGAACATATCAAAGGGATGCAGATTCTATAACCCCTTCACAGACTCTATCAGGAGACTTGTCCACAAACCACTGAAGACCTTCATATTTGGATTCCCCCCATCTGGTCCATGGTCACCCCAAACATTGCACATGCCTCACCCAAATGCTTCCAATTCCATACAAAGTAAATGTGAGCCTTGCAGGTAGCTAGTGAGTATGCACAGAAAACCAGCCTGATGCTGTAGGATTGAGTGAAAGCACAAAACCTGAGCATTCAGAGTCACTCTGGGCTAAGCAAATGGGACGTGGCCAAACCAGCCTTGTTTTGTAGGATCAAGATAAAAAAAAAAACCTAAAAGAGAACAAAAAATGTGCAACAGCCATATCCATAAAACAAAACAAAATGAAACACCAAAAAAACTCTCTGAGACAAAGTCTCTAGCAGTACTGACAGAAGGCTTTTCTTTCCTGAAACCAGTTAATAAAGACTGGAGGAGGTGACCTCTTTTTCATCTGTGAAGTTTACAACACAAGACATTAAGGAACCTAAAAAATAAAGGAAACGTGGTACCACTACAGGGACACAATAATTTTCCAGTTATTGACCCCAGAGAAATGGATATCTACAAATCATTTAGCAAATAATTCAAAATAATTGCTTTAAGGAAATTTATTCAGCTATAAGAGAATAAAGATAGTCAATAGAATTAGGAAAACAATACATGAACAAAGTGAGTTTAACAGAGACATAGAAAAAAAATGACACGAAAGAAATGAAAACTAAAAAAAAAAATTTTTAACAAAACTTCTGGGGCTGAGGAATAAAATAAATGGAATGGGGGGAAAAATCACTAGGTAGCATCAATATGATACTTAATCAAGCAGAAGAAGGAATATGTGAACTTGAAGACATGTCATTTGAAATTATCCAGTCTTGGAGAACAAAGAAAAAAAGAATAAAAATAGTAAAGAAAGCCTACATGAAATATGGGATACTATCAAATGGAACAACTTTTGTACTCTTGAGGTACCAATAGAAGAGAAGGTGAAAAGGAGCAGAAATCTTATTTTTAAAAAAAAGCTCAGAAGGGTTCAAACCTGATAGCAAAGCTCATAGGTTCTCAAGTAGATTCAGCTTAAAGAGCTCTTCTTTGAGACACATTTTAATTAAACTGTCTAAAATCAAAGACAGAGGGAGAATTTTAAAAGTATAAAAAAAAAATCCTCACAAAGAAGGGAATCTTATAAGGCTGTAATCAGATTTCTCCCCAGAAAACTTGCAGTCCAGGATAGACTAGGAAGCTATAATCAAGTACTGAAAGGAAAATAACAACAGCAGCAACAAACAAATGAACCAAAAAACCCTGCCAACCAAGAATACCTTACCTGGCAAAACTGTCCTGCAGAAATGATCTGAATATATCTGAGTATAGAACATGAAAGAAATTGAAGAAGACACAAATAAGTGGATAGATATCCTGTATTTATGGACTGGAAGAATTAATATTTTTTAAATTTTCATACTAAAGTGATTTATAGATTCAATGAAATCTCTATCAAAATTCCAATGGAATTTTTCACAGAAGTAGAAAACAAACAAACAAACAAAAACAAACCACCTTAATGCCATAAAACCACGAAAGACTCTAAAAAGCCAAAGTAATCTTGAGCAAGAAAGACAAAGGTGGAGGCATCACTCTTCCTGATTTAAAGCCTATTGCAAAGCTATAGTAATCAAAACAAGATGATATTGGCATCAAAACAGAGATATAGATCAATAGAACAGAATAGGGAACCCAGAAATACACCCATGATATATGGTCAACTAATTTCCAAAGAGCATCAAGAATACACACTAGGTAAAGGATAGCTTCTTCAATAAATGATACTGGAGAGCCACATTCAAAAGAATATAATTGGATTTCATATTTTACACCATACACAAAAGTCAAAATTGATAAAAAATAAATGCAGAACTTGAAACTTAAAAATCCTAGAGAAAAACATAGGGGAAAAAAATTCTTGACATTGGTTTTGGCAATTTTTGGATTCAGCACCAAAAGCAAAGGGAGTAAAAACAAAAATAAACAAGTAGGGCCACATCAAACTAAAAAGCTCTGCACCTCAAAAGAACCTATTAATAAAATTTTAAAAAAGCAACCTATGGAGTGAGAGAAAATATTTGCAAGCCATTTATCTGAGAAGGGGTTAATATCCAAAATATATAAGGTGCTTGTGCAACCCAATAACAAAAAACAAATAACTCAATATAAAAATGGGCCAAGAATCCAAATAGACATTTTTCCAAAAAACATATACAAATGGTCAATAAGTGTATGAAAAGACTGCTTACAATCACTAATCATTAGGGGAATGCAAATCAAAAGCACAATGAGGTATTGCCTCATACTTGTTAGGTTATCTATTATCAAAAAGGCAAAAGTTAAATGTTGATGAGGATGTAGGAAAAAAAACAAAACCTTGTACACTGTTGATGGGAATGTAAATTGGCACCACCATTATGGAAATAATGTAAGATTCCTCAAAAAATTAGTGAAAGAAAAAAAAATTAGTGAAAGAACTAACATATGATATGGCAATACAATTTCTGCATTTATATCTGAAGGAAACAAAATAACTATATTGAATAAATACCTGTATGTCCATTTTAATTGCAGCATTATTTATGATTACTCAATTGTGGAAAAAATCAAAGGATATGGATAAAGAAAATGTGATATAGCTACAGATATGTATATATAGATCACTTATATGTGGAATCATACAAAATAAATATACATATATATGTGGATATGTCACTTATTTGTGGAATCATAAAAAATAAAATAAAATCCAAACTTCTAAAAATAGAAATGTTAGTTGCCAGGGACTATGGGAGGAGGAAATGGGGAGAAGTTGGTGGAATGGTACAAATTTTTAGCATAAGAGGAATAGAATTTGAAGATTTAATGTTCTATAGCAACTACAATTAATAATATTGTATTGTGTAGTAGAAATTTGCTAAGAGTAGATTATACACATTCACACACACGCACAGACAGACACACACAAGTAACTCTGAGATGATGGATGTGTTAACTTGATTGTGAGAATCCTTTTCACACTATAGATGTATATAAAATCCCTGTGTGCTTTAAATATACTACAATTTTTCAGTTAAACCTCAATAAAGCTAGAAAATTAAATGAAGTAATTAAGGAAGTGAAAGTATGATTTCCTTCCAATTTATATATGGAATTCATAGGTAGACTCTGAATTAACTAGTACATGAGTGGATTTTAAGCAGGCATTTATCTCTGGGTACAATGTAGTCAGATTAAGGTCAGCATAACTTTGTCAGAAGTCACTTTAATGTAAAGTTCTGGAGAGATTTATTTTTAGTTAGTTGAAAGTGCGTAACATATCTGTCTGCAGGAGTTAAAAAAATAAGACTAATAATAGTGGCAAACTATTTCAGGCACATTTTTGTGATGTATTATTTTAATGTCAAAGAAAAATTTGGCATTTAAATCTATATACTGAACTTTGAAATATCCTAAGACTGGAAAATGTAAACAAGAAGTGCCTTGCCATTCTCATTTCTACAATTTTCTTTGAGGGAACTTTATAATAGTAAAAACAATCTACTTTTCTTGATCCAGGAAGCAATTGTGTGGCATCATCCAGTGACTGTATGCCCAGTTGCTCTTTGACCTCTGGGTTCAAATATAATTTTTCTGGCTTACTAGTAGTGTTACAATGGGCAAATCACTTAACTTCACCATACCTCAGTTTCCTCTGGAAAATGGATAAATAGTAACAGTCCCACTTCATAAGGTTGTTACTAAAAATTAACAAGTGTTAATATTTGCAAAACTCTTAGAACAGTAGGTGACATTTAGAAGGCACTGCACATGTTTATTAAATAAGATTAATATAATACAATTTATATTTAATTAACTGAACATATTACTGATTTCTCCATATCAGAACACAGAGATCTAATAGATTTCTTTAAATGGCTGCTTGGTATTTTTTTTAAGGGTACTTAATATTTTAGAGCATTTATTTCATGAATTTATTTAACTATGGTGCTTCTGATGGATATTCAGGTTATTTATGTTTTTTAAATATATAATAATTACAAGTGTTGCTACTACAAGAATCTTCATACAAATAAATTTGACACAGAGTGAGACTATTTCTGAAATTAGGTTACCACAGAATGTTTAGTTTTAATTTTGATAGGTCCTGCCAAATAGTACTTTCAATAAGCTGAAGAATTACACGCTGACAAAAAGTGAATAAGACTTCCTATTTTCCCAATGTTTCAACACTGAAAAGGTATTAATTTTCTCTACTCCAAATTGAACGATGGTGCCTTGCTTTCAGTGTGAATAACTTTAGTGAACCAAAAATACACTATTTCGGACAGGGGTGTAGGGAAGTCTGTTTTAACTATGATACCATAAACTCATTAGAGTGGTGTGCTGTTTTGTCTAATACATATTTCTGTTAAAGGTGAAATGTTGCACTGAAAACAAAACACAGGGATGTTTCAAGTTCAAATACAGTATAGAGTAGATGAACAGGGGAGAGAGAATCATTTTCTTTCATGAACTCTGTAATTTCATTACTTAATTATTTTTAAAGACTATAACTCCTCAAGACGAGTCCCATGGGAATTATTTGCCATGAGTAAAAACAGTTTTTATAAGAATTATTGGATATGATGTTTGTTTTGGTTAGGCAACAAATACCTGGCAAGTCTCCGTGTCCTATCTTTCTCATGTGGAGGCTATTCCTGTATTTATTATCCCTAAGTAAACAGGGGTAGAAAAATATATTTGCAACACCTTAGAAAACATAGATTATTAGTCATTTATCAGCATGATTCAGTGAAACTCTAACAGACTAACTTGTTTGCCTAATAACAGTGTGGAAATGCACTAAATTGAGAGGAAGCAGTATTAGTTTTCTAGGTGAATTTCTAGGAGATAAATTAGTTATATCTACTCTAGAATCTGTTAGAATTTACTATAAAATATCTTGCATCTCCATAGAAAATATATGAACTTTAACTGACTTCCTAAAATTCACTTGTAATTTTGTGAAATTTATTAACATTAAGATATAAGTTTAAAAGGAACACTGAAAAATGTAAGGACCCATAGTCCCCTTTTTTTTTTTAATCAGGAGAGCCCATGAAAGAGTACAGTTTATTCCACTTCCACAGTGGGAAGAAAGAGGGCTGTGGATAAGCATTAAGTCACCAGTTTTAGGGCAAATCAGAAAATCAAGTTCAAAACTACTAACATTGAGTAAAGGGGTGATTATTTCTCAACTGAGTATTTATAAAACATGAAATTGTTAAAAATAAGAATATGATTTCTTGGTGAAGATTGTTATAAGGTGCAATGTAATCCTTATTTAAGGATTAAAATTAAAATGTAGACTTATCATTGACAGAATTTAATTTTCTCTTTGAAGAATTTGAAGAAACCATAGTCTCCAAATTTGTTTTATTCCATAAAAGGAAAAGATGAAGAGAATAACAAAAATATTAGCCATAAACTTTGAATATAGTAGAAAGAGTGAGATTTTAAAGTGAAATGAGTTTGAATCCTTGGCTTCTTTTATGTCAATTGTGTGTTTCAAGGTGCACCTAAACTATTGTTACTCTTTAAATATAATAACGTCTACCACTCATTTTTTTCCAAGTATATTTATTTAATTTTTCTTGTTTTACAAGATTAATTGTTCATGTACCACACCCAGTGCTCCATGCAAAACATGCCCTCCTTAATACCCACCACCAGGCTCGCCCAACCCCCCACCCACTCCCCTCCAAAACCCTCAGTTTGTGGCTCAGAGTCCACAGTCTCTCATGGTTCATCTCCCCTCTGATTTTCCCCCCTTTCACCCTTCCCTTCCTTCTCACAATGCCCTCCATGATTTTCCTTATGCTCCACATTTAACTGAGACCATAAGATAATTGGCTTTCTCCGCTTGACTTTTTTCACTCCGCATAATCTCTTCCAGTCTTGTCCATGTTGATACAAAAGTTGGATATTCCTTCTTTCTGAGGGAGGCATAATATTCCATTGTATATATGAACCATATCTTCTTTATCCATTCATCTGTTGAAGGGCATTTTGGTTCTTTCCACAGTTTAGCGATTGTGGCCATTGCTGCTATGAACATTGGGGTACATGTGGCCCTTCTTTGTACTGCATCTGCTTCTTTGGGGTAAATAACCAGTAATGTGATGGCAAGGTCATAGGGTAGCTCTATTTTTAATTTCTTGAGGAATCTCCACACTGTTTTCCAAAGTGGCTGCACCAGTTTGTAATCCCACCAACAGTGTAATCAAGATTAGAGCAGAGATCAAGTTAGAAACTAGAGAAACAGTAGAACATCAATGAATCCAGAAGTTTGTTTTTTTTTTTTTTGAAAGAATAAATAAGATTGATAAGCCACTGGCCAAACTCATCCAAAAAAAGAGAGGACCCTAATTAACAAAATTATGAATGAAAGGGGAGAGATCACGACTAATCCAAAGGAAAGAGAAACAATCCTCAGACATTATTATCAACAGCTATATGCCAATAAGTTAAACAGCCTAGAAGAAATGGATGCATTCTTGGAAACCCATAATCTTCCAAGACTGAAACAGGAAGAAATTGACAACCCGAACAGACCAATATCTAGTAATGAGATTGAAGCAGTGATCAAAAACATCCCCCACCCCAAAAAAGAGTCCAGGACCTGACAGATTCCCTGGGGAATTCTACCAGACATTCAAGGAATAATACCTACTCTCCTGAAATTGTACCAAAAAATAGAAACAGAAGGAAAACTTCCAGACTCTTTCTATGAAGCCAGCATTACCCTGCTCCCAAAACCAGGCAAAGAAGCCATCCAAAAGGAGAATTTGAGACCAGTATCCCTGATGAATATGGTTGCCAAGATTCTCAACAAGATCCTAGCTATAGGATCCAACAGCACATTAAAAAGATTATTCATCCTGACCAGGTGGGATTTATTCATGGGATGCAGGAGTGGTTCAACATTCACTCAATCAATGTGATAGAACAAATCAATAAGAGAAGAGAAGAACCAAATGGTCCTCTCAATTGATGCAGAAAAAGCATTTGACAAAATTCAGCATCTGTTCCTGATTAAAACTCTTCATAGTGTAGGGACAGAAGGAACATTCCTCAACATCATAAAGTCTATCTATGAAAAGCCCACAGCAAATATCATTTTCAACGGGG
>JAQQSY010005069.1:0-11900 GCA_028646535.1 Procyon lotor | reverse complement strand
AGTTGAAAGTAGAGCTACTCCATGACCCAACAATTGCATGACTGGGTATTTACCCCAAAGATACAAAAGTAGTGATCCGAAGGGGAACGTGCACCCCAATGTTTATAGCAGCAATGTCCACAACAGCCAAACTGTGGAAAGAGCCCAGATGTCCATAGACAGATGAATAAAGAAGATGTGGTTCATGTATACAGTGGAACATTACTCCGCCATCAAAAAAAATGAAATCTTGCCATTTGCAATGACATAGACAGAACCAGAAGGTGTTATGCCAAGTGAAATAAATCAGAGACAAATACCATATGATATCACTCATGTGAAATTTAAGAAACAAAACAGATGAACATAGAGGACAGGAAGAAAAATAAAAAGATGAAATCAGGGAGACAAACTATAAGGGACTCTCATTAACTACAGGAAACAAACTGAGGGTTGTCACAAGGGAGGCCGGTGGGGAGACGAGTAACTGAGGGATGGGCATTAAGGAGGACATGTAATGGAATGAGCACCGGGTGTTATATGCAACTGATGAATCATTAAATTCTACACTTGAAATTAGTAATACAGTATATGTTAACTAAATTGAATTTAAATACGAAATAAAGCTAACTCATATGCAGATTTAGCACAACTGATGCTGAGGATTTACCCACCTTTAACCCCCATCCCTGGGTGAAGTTAAAAAAGAAATTTTCATTACAGAATATGGGTCAGTAAACTTGTATTGCTCGTTACCAATTACCCTGTTTGTCCTCCACAAGCTTAAAATCAAAAACCTTTTTCTCCTACTAGGAAAAAGGAAAGAGGACCAAGCACTTCTGACACGATAATGAGTTAACTATGGTGTTATTGCCTTAATACATTTATATGCAGCTTTCGAAACAACTTGTTCCACATATACAAGAAAATCCTACTGAAGATACTTCACGTTTTTCCTAAGGCCTAAATAATTGACATGAAAAAGATAAAGTCTACACGATCTTCTTACCTTCCTGTAGTACTCTAAGAAACTGACTTCAGAACCATCTGCTTTCTTAAAGGTACTCTTTGGATTCTGGTCCCAGTCAATATCATCTACTCTGTAGGTTTTATTGTTATACCTGTGCAACGGTTGGGAATTTTTAGTATTTGATTAGAATTGTAGAAAGAGTATTAGTGAATTGGGGGAAATCAGAGGGGGAGACAAAGCATGAGAGACTGTGGACTCTGAGAAACAAACTGAGGGTTTTGGAGGGGAGGAGTGTGAGGGGATTGGTGAGCCTGGTGGTGGGTTTTGAGGAGGCACGTACTGCATGGAGCACTGGGTGTGGTGCATAAACAATGAATCTTGGAGCGCTGAAAAAAAAAATCAAACATATATATAAAAAAAGAAGAGGCTCCAAATCATTTAGTAATATATGATGTCACGGGAAGAGAAAGGGAAAACTTCTTAAGGACCATGCTAGATGGGTGGGGAAGTGAGTAAAGTACTAGGAAATAAAACGATGACTCTAAAGGGTAGAAGTCATTAAACACTCGTCCTTTTCAAAAGCGCGTGCTCCCCTGACAACTTGCAACTCGAGAAAGGTCAGAAACCCCTCTTCGGCGTTTTCATGCTATTCCCACTCCTCCACCGTAACCCTATCTAACGGGATGGACTGGGAAGCTACAGGATCTTAAGACTTGCAAATGATTATTTCCTATTTTAAAAAGCGGTCTTACTTGGTAAGAACAATTAAACCTATTAGCTCTTTAGAGACTTGTTCTTGAAATTTGTGTTCTTCCGTTTGATGATATAGGTTGAACATGAAATCTAACACGGTCTCACTGCGAAGGACTTTATGACTGACATCAGTGCAGAGCATGATGTTGTTCTCGTACTGAAGAATAGAGGTGGTGAAGCCAGGCCAGATCACCAACCTGTCAAACAGAATGAGAGCCATAAAGTGACCCCCGTGACTAACCCTAACGTGTTCTATGTATGTCAGGTTGTGTTCTTCTCCTCTATTAACTAGGTCTAAAGTACAAAAATTTCAAATTGAGTAAATTTAGTTATTTCTAGGTTTTACATGGATCCAGATAAAAATCCCTCTAAGATCCTCAACAATGAATGTTATTTTATAGTAAAATAATTTAAGTTCCATTTTGAATTAATACGCTAAACTTTATTAAATGATTTTTTACGTTGGTAAGACTTGAAAAAGTTGCCAGTCTAACTGAAAGCATCTGTAATTAGTACAATAAACCTAAACCGCGTGTGCAGCACTTGGATACTCTATAGGAACTTCTGAAACAATCTTCATTAGCTCATAAATTTTGTTCCCCAAGAGTAAATACAAACAAGTGTCGGATGACTCTTCATGCTTCCCTAGTGACAGATGAATAGCATGTGCTTTTTTCACATCCTAGTCCTAGGATGTCTCTTATTATTTAAGCCAAGTTAAATATTTACTTAACATGATGGGTACCACTAACAGCCACAGCGATAGATTTGATTATTTCAAATTAGAACATCGCTTTCAAAGTCTGTGATTACACCTAAGGAATGGAAAGTTTCCACTTCATACAAACCTATGATTTGGAATATCGATTGGGTCACTTGGGTTATAGTAATTCCGTCCAATTTGCTGTAAATTCATGATCTTCAAGAGCCTAGAAATTCGAAGGTCAGAAGACAGGAGTAAATACTGGTAAGTATCTCTAACACACAGTGACTCACCACATCGGTCTTTCAACTCTTCTCTAGGTTTTCAATTTTTCTTAATAAAATGTTAAGAAAACACTAACATACCTCCTGAAAATAATATTATAGAACTGCAAACAAGTTGGTGATGTAGGTGGGAGTTCATTTGTTAAGGCGATTGTTATCCTCACATGCTCTCCATTTCGGGTCTGACTAAACACTTCAGTAACCTGAGCCAGAGCAGTGGAAAACCAAACTTTTAATCGTTACGAGAAACTAACAATCCCAATCACAATTCCTGCTAGTAAGGCAACTATGAAAAGTATGGAAAAGTTTTAAATTAAAAAAGGAAGGAAAAAAAAGAGCAACTATGAGAAGAGTGGTTACGGCCTGAATTATAATTGTCATCCATTTATTCAGGTGGATTTGAAAGTGAAGTAATGATGTCACAGGCCCCTCCGGGGTTATTAAACACACTGTGAGACAGAAGACCACTGGAGTGTCTCTAAAAGCCACCCTAGATTGTGGCAGTTCTGCTTTGAGGTGGAAATCCTTCATCACCCTCTCCCCAACCCCACATTTTAAAATAACCTTGTGCTGTAGTCTTTTAGGTAAAAATAGTATTGTTCCATCAAAAGCATGACACCTTCCAATTAAGTCTTCATGTTGAAAAAGAAGAGCTGAGCGGAGTCTTCTGGCTTCCATCAGTGGGTTATAGTCAATGTGATACTGATATAAGGCCCACTGGGGACGGGACGTCAATCGAAAATGGTTAGTGCTCAGCCTTACTATGATACCTGAAGAACCTGTAAGAGCGAGTCACGTTTCATTAACAAAATAACAAGTTTATTCTCCCTGAAATACTTCCTACCATGACAGAGCAGACACAGTTCTGTAACAAAAGACTAAGAACAGCATATAACACTGACTTCTCAGACATCTTTGAGTACGACTACCCTATCCATGTAAGTTCCTACAAGCCTAAGTTTAGGAACAAATCCTCCTTAGACTAAATAATTTACAACAGAACCAACCAAATCTCTCTATGGCAGAAAGTTTTAAAAGAAAAAAGTTACGTAACACTTAGTAAAACATTTCAGTGAAGCCGAAGACACCGACAACCTATTTCATCAAAGCCAAAAGAGAGAGGGAAATGGAAAAGCCAGGCAGGATCCTGACCAAATGTGCTTTTTCTCCCTACTACTGCATCATACAAGTGAATGTGTAAAATAGGGCTTCAATTCATTCCCTGTGCACTTGAAGAGTAGTCCCAGGAAATTGCACTCTTCATAACTAACGCACCTGTTTTTGATTCTTTCACATGGTCCAGGGTCTGCCTTGTGTTCACACCAAGGTCATGGAAGTCTCTACGACGACCTCCTCTCTCTGCTAGTGACAACTCCTGAAAGCCAGCAGATATCTGGATCTCTTTAAAAAAAAAAAAAAAAAATCCTATGAAACATGAAATGATGATGAAATTCCCAAAGTACTACGTGAACCCTCCAAGCTACAGAAGTGCTAAGATAACTATAGGCATTTCACAGCTGGCCAGAGTACCCAGCTGGGACTAACACAAAACCTTTCTTGCCACCGCCCAGCCAGATTCATTTGCTTCCCTGGGAGACATATATCCTTGTAAAAACAAAAACAAAAACAAAAACAAAAACAAAACAAACCCACAAACCTAAGACAACTGGCTTGGATTCAAAACCTCAGGAGCATGCTTACTGACTAGGAAATCGCAGTTCTGTACCATAAGTTCTGATAACAACCGAAAAGCCTAGATAAAAGTATTTTTCACAGTTTTATGATGCACTTGTAACTACAGAAATTGGTGGTTCGTAAGTTTTAATGTGTAAATGTCTAGCATTTCCTCACTAATTCACTTAAGAACAGATGGGATCGTCCTGTGTGTACCCCACGGCCACCGTACACACGGCCTAGTGGCACAGGTGAGCTGCCAGTTTGTGGGATTTCAAAAGCGGATTGTAACATCCGAAACTATTAAATCTTTCAATCTGTATATCATACAAAAGTATCTCTCACAAAGTATGATGTGGGCCAAAGAATGAATGTGGGCTTTGTCATCTGGTGTCACAGTTGCAGCTTCCAGTTAACAGGGAGCACACCTTGAGTACCAGAGACTTTAGTGGACTCCACAATCGGTCTTCTTTTTAAAAATAGGGATTTTTAGGGAGTCATATCTAATGGACTAGAATTCCACCTTCCCTGCAGGTAAGGACGGCCTAAGAGATTTACCAGACATTACTCGATCGACCTCTGGGAAAGCGCCTTGAGAGGGAGTCGGTAGCCAGTGTTTATGTTCTCTGGGCCCCTTGCCCTGCCAATCTTGCCTGGAATTTGGACGTGATCACCAAACATAAATCTTAATGACAGAAGTCAGGACAAAAGAACAAGACGACTGAAAAGCCCCATTTTCTTCCAACCGCAAATGCCAGGACTAGTCCTGAATGGCCAACATCTGGACTCCTTTGTTAGAGAAGGACCAGTGCTCTGACAAAATACTGGCTCCTGATATGCTCTGGAAGCAAGTTACTCTACCGTGAGCTTCAACTTCCTTCCCTGAAAAACTGATGAACTTCATGGGCATATAAGTTTTACACGAAAATATGATTTATAAAGCCCTTTAAAGGTGTTGCCAAATGTGCTGCTTCTTGTACCTCAGGATATTTAGGGGCTCTATTTAGTCCTTTAAATACATAACTGTCTGTTTCACTTGAACTTTTTATCCCAGAGACCTTCAATTTAAAGTAGCCTTGGTCTCGGTTGATTACATTAACACGGGTCAGGCACATTGAATCCAAGCTGGTGACAGTAACAGGTCACAGAGGCTTTTTTTCCTGAGAAGTTTGAATTTGTCTTAAAATTCAATTCTGGATATATAAACCTGACTGCAAGTTTCTGAATACAAACAACGATGAAGTCTATTTCCCTCTCCACATACAACACAACTTTTGTATTTAGCCAAAGCTTACCTGTCAATCTGTAAAAAGGACAGGTTTCAGAATGAAAAATTGAAAAGCTTGCTAATTATAAGGACACCTTACTTTACTGTGCTTTGCAGATACTGCAGTTTTTACAACTGAAGGTTTGGGGCAACCCTGTGGTAAACAAGTCTACTGGCACCATTTTCCCAACATTTGCTCATTTCATTTCTGTGTCACATTTTGGTAATTCTCACACCATTTCAAACTTTTTCATTATTATATTTGTCATGGTGATCTGTGATCAGTAATTACAACTTGCTGAAAACTCAAATAATGGTTCCCATTTCTTAGCAGTATGTACATTTTTCAGATGTAATGTTACTGCACACTTCATAGACTATCGTATGGTGTTAACTTCTATATAACCTGAGGAACCAGACAATTCACTTGACTTGCTTTATATTTGCTTTATTGCAGTGAACTGCAGTAACTCCGAGGTGTGCCTAGAATTTCCCTTTCCATGTAGCTGCTGGAGTGATTAAAAACACAAGTCTGATGTTGCTACTGCTCTTTAAGAGCCCTCCACATATCCACGCCCCATTTATAGAATAAAAATCACGGTCCTAAGCAAGATCTCATTTATAATAAATCTGTTAAACTTGTCAATTTCTAAAACTTAGCAGATACTTGAACATTTATGACAAATGCTTCTCAGATATAATCCTTACAATAGCAGTGAAAAACTGTGAAATAGGGCCTTGCATTTGTTATTCCAAGTATTATTTAAGTGACCTTTACACATAAAGTTACATACCAGCTTTTTAGAGATGGGAAATAAGAGTTTCATAGAAACTCAGATATCAAGATTAGAGGAGAGACTGGGTAAAATGCTGTAAATTTAAAGAAATGAATACCCACGAATGAATTCTCATCAGACATCTTGAAAACTAACACATCTTGTATCAAAAAAGTAACATAATTGGATACATAAATGAAAGACTCTCTAGTCCTCTGACTCTTCAAATGCAGCACTATTAACTCATGTTTTTCCTCCAACTTGCCTATACAAAGATTTCTACAATCGCATATTCATTAAAGACACAGAGGTAACACTGTCAGCCCACTTAGTTCCCTATGATGCAGGGCAATGGTGCGGGGTGCGTGACGGAGAGAGCGGTGCGGACTCTTACTGGCCAGGCATTTGCAGCATGGGTACCGCAGGACAGTCTGCACCCTCCTGCAGTCACACGGCTGCACTCCCACGAGGGGACCTGCTAGTGAATGGTACCATCGAGGCTGCTACATGTGACAAGATGCCATCCAAAAGCTGGTACAACTCTCAAGCCCACAGGGAGTAGCATCAGTTTTCCAACTGTCAGCATTTGTGAGATGGCAACAAATAAAACGGTGCAGAACAAGGAGGTAAAAAGCATTCATTTAAGTGTCTTTACAGAGACTCAATGTTTTCAACAGGCTTTGCATGTTTCAAGGCACTGCCCCTTCATTTCCCTTGTCCACGCTCCCCGGCCCCGGCTTGTTAAACATCGTGGGTTTCCCGAGAACGCTCCGTGTCTCAGGAAGTTTCCAGGTTGCCCAGTAACTCACACAGCACAGTTTACACCGCCCTGCAATCTCAGATTCATTCATCCTCTACTGACACCACCGACTGAGGAAACATCCCGAGGAGGTGGGAATGCAGCTCGAGGAGTAAAGCAGCTCTGTCTTCTGGCCACCTGGCTGCCTCCGCGCTAGTTTCCCCAACGGCACGCTTCCCATGCCCACTCGAGCTAGAAAGCCATGTCCTTACATTAATTCCCTGTGTGCATTGGGGGTATTTCTTGTATCAAAACCAAATGTAAAAAAAAAAAAAAACCAAATGTAACTGTAAAAAAAAAAAAAATCTTACATAAGCATCCAAATAACTCACGTTTGTAACAAAGTACTGAAAAAACACAATTTTTAGAATCAGAACTGGTGTTCTGACCTCACCAGCGGGCCTAACTCTGGCCCAGGTGTTTGCACCTGAAACACGGCCAGCCAGAACTCCCAGGAAACCAAAGTTACAAACATTAAAGGCAGTCCAGTTTGTGGTGAAATGACTACAAATGTCAAAACCATGCTCTGACGTGACTAATGAATAAGCACACGGATAGTTAGTTCAGAACTGAATCGTTCTGCAAGAGTGAACGCAGGGCCCTGGCAAGGGTAGGCTTTTTCACCTCCAAGGAGAAAAGAAATCCTGTGGCACTTTCCTAAGTCCAGGCTGCGCAGCTGAGGGCCTGTTCTTCCCGGAGGACTGCAGGGGCCCCTTTTTATAACGACTCTGGACCCTGGTGACTGCTTCACCTCTGCTACTACACATGCGCACATGACGTCTTTTTACTCGCCCTTCACCTTGGGGCTTGGCCGTTGCTCCCACTGCTCCTCTCTGTCGTCCACGGCCAACTAATTCGCCTTCCGCTGCTGGCTGCTGAGGCCTCGGCTGGCCGTAGCCAGGCTGCTGACTCTGCAGCGATATGCAAACAAACAGCATTCTTTTCATGTCAAAAGGTCACAGGTCAGAGGAAACAGTCTTCAACAAGTCTAAGACATTCAAACAAAACTGATCTATGTTAGTAACTAAATATTCCTCTAAAGAAGTTTCTTTAAGAAGGATCACTAACTGGGGGATGGACATTAATGAGAGCACGTGATGGAATGAGCGCTGGGTGTGATACACAACTGAGGAATCACCGAACTCTACCTCTGAAACCAATACTACATCACATAATAATTGAATGTAAATAAAATTTTTAAAAAAGTCACTAAAGAACCAGCTCTTTGGATGCTCAGGAAATAGAACAGGATCATTCTTGTTCAGCTCCTTCGTCCTTCACCAGTTTTTAAACTTATCTTCAACTGAAAGAGCAGAGCAAGACTAACTCCATTTTGTGCTACACCCGCCATCCTGTATATAACCCCTACGTGACCTGCTCCTGAGAAAGGTCACAGAATGTCAGAACATTGCCTAGCTGGTCCTTGAACCAGTTTGAGTTAGCCAATAGGAATGCAGAACCCCTAACCACCACAGGATGTAAACCCCACCTTTGCCCGCCAAACTTGCGACCAGAGTAATGGGCTAGTTCAAAGGGTTACTATAGGGTAAATTGTGATTCAATTGGCCACCTGCGTGTGGACCGACATGACTATGCAACTTTGTGTGCGTGTTACAATCTCACTGGCCACCTGCGTGTGGACCGACATGACTATACAACTTCCTGTGTGGCCACTGGCCGCTATAAAACCATTACGCCCTTTAACCTAGGGGTCCAAGTCCCGATCCCACCGTGTCAGATATACTTGGGCCCAAGCTCGAGCTTGTAAATAAACCCTCGTGCGTTTGCATTGGTATCGGCTCCTCGGTGGTCTCTTGGATTTGAAATCAGGAGCATTACACAACAGCCTAAGCCAATAAAGCTATAGCAGGTTTTTATTTTTTGAGGACACATTCTGTAGGTGAAAGGTCAAGCACTCACCGCAGCGGCCCCCACGTGCTGCACAGTCTCCTGCCCGCGGGCCCGTCCTCTGGCTCTCGCTCTGGCTCGCCCAGTCATTTTTTTTCCTGGAGGGAAAACAATCATAAAGACAACACTCAACATACACAATTACATTGGACTGTTTTTGCGAGGTTTCCTTCAGACGTACTGAAGATTCCAAAGCATGTCCCTGAAACAGCACCTAGCTCTCTAGCCTCCCCTAACAGAGCTGAGAGCAATGTCCCTGCCTTCAATGAACAGAAGCACTTATGCTGGGGTAGGCGACATCCTGGGCGGCAGGGCTACAGCGCAGGACTTGTTTTAATACAGACTGTCACCTGTCGTCGAATTGCTATCACAACCAGACTCAGGGAAAACAGTTAAGAGACACTGGAGGCCGGTGACCAGCTCTTTCACATGTAGGTGTGTATCTATGAAACTGGGCCCTTTCCCTCACTCTTCCACGTATCCACTGGACACTCCCGGGGCCTCCCACAGCGCCATGTGCGACTTAAACACACCCAAACCACCACCATCTACAGCACAGCAGTTATGTTGCCCAATTTCATTCTCGGTGAGGGCACAACCACCCGCTGCGCCTCTAAAGAAAAAGGACAGTGTCCCTGCTCTCCCAATG
Source organism: Procyon lotor (assembly GCA_028646535.1). Classification (NCBI taxonomy): domain Eukaryota; kingdom Metazoa; phylum Chordata; class Mammalia; order Carnivora; family Procyonidae; genus Procyon; species Procyon lotor. The sequence goes on along the minus strand of JAQQSY010005069.1, from coordinate 2,138 downwards.
CCGCCTCTGTTGCTCGCCCTCCTTCAGACCCAATAGCGATCTCCATCTTAACACCACTGTGTACGGGGTGGGAGCCAGGGCCCATGCTAGGGGCAGAGTTATCGCCATGCATAAAAGCGGATGCACCCCCTCACCCCCACCCCAGAGCAGAAAGCCGTATCATCAGGTCACGTAGGCTGGAGACCTCAAAGCTAGTTTGCTCGAACCCGACTCCTTCACTGAACAGACATAACCTGAGATTTGTGTCTTCATTTGTGAAACAGTTTTAATAACCTACCGCACAGATCCAGCGTGCGATTCAAGTGAGAACACACATGATGGGCTTTTAAAGTGCTTGGCGCACAGTGAGCATTCAACCCATCTTAGCCCTAGTGGGAAAGGCAGATAACTACAAGTTTTTAAAAGTTTAATGAAGGAAATAAGCAGAATGTTCTATCAGAAAAAGCAAGCAGAAACTAATTTACATACTGAAGTCGGCCTCCTGTGAAGCCACCACTTAAACAGATGTAAGAGGATCAGGAAGCGGCAGGCACATGATACCAGGCTTCTAGAAAAGAGTGACGTGTGGAGGGCGAGGCTCGCCTGCGGAGCTGAGAGATGCCGTGTGTGGCTGCAGGGTACTGAGGACGGAGAGCTGGAGCATCAGAATGTGCAGGGCCTTGCAGGCCAACAGGAGGGAGCTTGGATTCCACCGAACGTTCTAAATACCGAGGGACAGCCTGCCACATCACTGACATTGAAGATCACTCCGCTTTAAGTCAGGTTTTCAACTTTTCTGTTTTCACAGGTTCTAAAATTCTTTGTTCTATAAGGACCTTCCTCTCTAGGAAGCAAATGTGTGAACTCACCAAATCATAAAAACCTTCACAATCCGACTCTAACTCAGCAATTTCCAGAGTAGGTTACAGAATACGATCTGCTGAGGTGCCAGGATAGAACTACTTTTTAATGCCGTTTTAAACTTCTGTGCATTTGCACTGCCTGTATTAGGACGACAGCCACGCACACCTCACTTGCACACGGGACCTGCTGGCATCCGCCCAGGCCTCTTGCTGCTGGTGTGCAGAATGAGACCTCTTCTTCCACACAAGGGCCACTGAAGTTCTGTGGCTCACCTTGCACGATGGCATAGCCTGACGTGCTAACGTGCCCTACCCTCTTCCACCTGCCTTAGCGCAGCGCCCACACTGCACGAGGACGCCCCCCCCCCCCACCAGGCGGCTAGTCCTGGTTGGGTCCTGGCACCTGGCCCGGCCCCGGGCAGCCTCGCGGTAGCCTTGCAGTAATGCTAAGTTCAGGTTTTCTAGAGCAGAAATAAGCTCAACTGCCACCTCTAGTATTTTCACAGAGCAGTTCTCAAAACGTGATTTCTCTCTGGCAACACCTGGAACTCGTTGGGAACAGCAGTTAGAGGGGGTCCCTGCTGCCGACCTCGCGAGCCCACAGTTCATGTCAGCAGGCCGCCAGGTGATCCTCGCATCACCCAAGGCACTCGTGTAACCACACACAGGGGGTCATGCAGGCCAGGGCGGAGGGCTGGCCGGCAGAGCTGTGGTTCCCGGCTAGATGCTTTCAATGTGGGTCCCCCCCAGGGGCGACGGGTTACACGGTCACCCTCAGGAAAGCGTCGCACACGGTGCTTACCATCATCCCCCCGCTAGAAACGACAGCTGCTCAAACTGCTGCCCACCCAGAGAGCCCCGCAGCCACCCCGCAGCCTAGAGGCCAGACGGCAACCAGACAGGCTCCAAGCACCCCCAACCTGGGCGGTGCCCCTCTCCTGACCAGGGCAGGGCTGGCGAATGCCTTCTGACCCACGCAGGCTCCCCCCGCCCCCGCCGGGCCCAGACAGTGCCCACGAACGCCCGTGACCCTAATCACTGTCCAGAAATAACCACTCCCCCAACCCAGGCAGTGCTCCCCGAAACGGGCGGTGTCCAGGAACGACCACCCACCCCGACCCAGACAACGCTCCCCAAACGGGGTAACGCCCCCACAACCCTTGTACCACCCGGGAACGCCCCCTGACCGAGGCAGTGCCCCCCAAACCCGAGCAGGGCCCAGGAGCGACTCGTGACCCAGAGAGTAACGCCCAGCCCCCAGCAATGTCCCGGAATGCCCCCCGACCTCGGCAGTGG
>JAQQSY010005068.1:0-11900 GCA_028646535.1 Procyon lotor | reverse complement strand
AAATCAATAGAAGTTGAGAGCTTCTGAAAGTGTGTAGTCATAGACATGGATCAATAAATGGTAGCTATGACTACCACAAATCAGTACTAGAATCTAGGAGCAGACATACAGATCAGATATGAGAACCACCATGGTTTGAGTATGAATTTCAACTTTGACAAACTCTAATTGTGTGCCTTTGAATAGGACCCTTAAACTCTAGGAACTGATTTTCTCACCTGTATAAGAAAGATAACTATCTAAGTTTCATAAAACTTTTAATGTTTAAACTACATTCTAATTTTCCTTTTGATTTCCTATTTGGCTAATGGGTTATTTAGGAGTGTGTTATTTTGTTTCCATGTGTTTGGGGGATTTTTCAGTAATCTTTCTATTATTGGTTCTACTTTAATTTCATTATTGTCAGAGAATATACTTTGTAGGATTTGGATTATTGCAAATTGATCAAGATGATATGGTCTATCTTGCTAAATATTCTGTTTACACAAAAAGAAAGTGCATTCTGTCGCTCTTATGTAGAGTGTTTTATAAAAGTCAATTACATCAAGTTGGTTGGTTGCCATATTCTAGTATTTTATTATTTTATTTTGGTCCCAGTATTTGAAATTATTTTGGCTTTTCTTTGTCCTTTGCAAGTCCATATATACTTTGCAATCTCTCCAATTTCTGCAGAAGATCCTGCTGGGATATTGATTGAGATTGTGTTGAATGTACGCGTCAATATGCAGAAAATCAACATCTTAAGAACATTGAATTTTTTGATCCATGAACATGGTCTACCTCTCTATTAATTTAGATCATTTAAATTGTTTCTCAGTATTATTTTGAACTTCTAAAAAATACAGCTCTTGTAGAAATTTATTAAATTTAACCCTACATATTTTTATGTTTTTTGGTCCTTTTGTAAATAGTGTCTTTCTTGGGCACCTGGGTGGCTCAGTGGGTTAAAGCCTCTGCCTTCGGCTCAGGTTATGATCTCAGAGTCCTGGTATCGAGCCCCACATAGGGCTCTCTACTCAGTGGGGAGCCTGCTTTTCCCCCCGCCCCCGGCTGCCTCTCTGCCTACTTGTGATCAAATAAATAAAATCTTTAAAAAAAAAAATTGTCTTTCTTACACTTCAATTCCTAATAGTGTGTTGTTAGCATATAAAAACACAACGGATTTTCCTTATATATTGACCTTGTATCAGTGACCCTTCCTGGTTCTAGTAGTGTTTTTCTAGATTTCTAAGTATGTCATATACAGAAAATGATGTCTTCTACAAAAAAGTCAATATTCTTTCTTTCTGATCTGTATTTCTTTTCTTTTTCTTTATTGCACCTCTAATACATTGTTTAACAGAAGTGCACATTTTGCCTTAATGTAATGATGAAAGTCTACATCTCATCTTGTTGCCAATCTTTAGAAATAGCATTCGGATTCTTTTTAAACCATAAAACATGATGTTCAGGGTAGATTTTGCATGGATGCTTTTTATCATTTTGAGGAAATTTTCTTTCATTTCTAGTATGCTGGAATTTAAAAAACTAAATGAACATTGAATTTTGTCAACTTATCTGCCTCTATTAAGATGATCAGACAGTTTCTACTCCCTTTTCCTGTTAATATGGTGAATTACACTGAGTGATTTTTTTTCTTACTTTATTGTAAACTTGATTTTCACTATAAATCACTGCATTTTATTATAATTGGTTTCTTTTGTAACATTATATATTTTTCTATATTTAATGCTTATTATTTTGGAGTAGTTTAAGATATAAAAAGTTATACAAATAGAACAGAGTTTCTATGTGTTCTTCACCTAGTTTCTCCCAATAATAACATCCACAGGAAAACATCAAAATAAAAAAATTAACAATGGTACAGCAATATCTACTCAACATAGACCTTATTTGAATTTCATTTATTTTTATTTTGACTCTGTGTGTGTGTGTGCATGAGTGTGTGTGTGTGTGTGTGGTACAAATTTTGATGTGCTCTTTTCATTATCATTCAGTTTAAGAATTAAATTTTTTTTTCAATTTCTTCTTTAATCTATGGGTTATTTAGTGGTGTGTTGTATAACTTCCAAGTATTTGAAGATTTTCCAGAAGTGTTTTCATGTTATTTATGTTTGTGTTAATTTTGCTGTAGTCAGAGAACATACTGTGCATGATTTTAATCCTCTTAAATTTATTGAGATTTGTTATATGGCCCAGAAAATGATTTATGTTGGTGAATATTTCATGTGCATTTAAAACAACTATGTATTCTGCAGTTATTGGATAGAGTATTCCATAAATGTCAGTTATATCTGATTGATTATGTTTTTCAAGTTTCCTGTATTCTTACTGATTTTCAGTCTACTTTTTCTTGGTTAGTGAATGAGAACTTAAGAATCTCCAAAAGAAATTACAGACTTATTTCTCTTTTCAGTTCTTAAATTTTTTTGTTTATGAATTTTGAAGCTTTGTTATTGGAGGCATAGTAATTTAGGACCGCATGTCTTTTGGATGAATTGATCAATTCATTATTACAAAATGTTTCTTTTGAACCCTGGTAATAATCTTTGCTCTGAAGTTTACTTTATCTGATGTTCTACTCATCCGTGTCATTATATTTAAAGTGGGTTTCTCCTAGACAGTATATAGTTGGGGCTTGCTTTATATATGTTTTATGCAGTCCAATAATCTATCTTGTAATTGGAGTATTTAATTATTGATATATTTGGAGTTAAATCTGCCTTTTAACTATTTGTTTTCTATTCTACCTATTCTTTGTTCACTTTCTTACTGCTTTCTGCTTTCTTTTGGATTCAGTATTTTATACTGTTGGATTATTAGCTATACTTTTTTCTTTTGGTATTAACATAGGGTTTATAATACATATCTTTAATTCATCACAGGATTATTTTAAAAAATATTTTATTTTATTTATTTGAGAGAGAGAGAGAGAGAGAGAGAGAGAGAGAGCTCACAAGTAGGGAGGAGGGTCAGAGTGAGAGGGAGAAGCAGACTCTCCACTGAGCAGGGAGTGCAATGTAGGGCTTGATCCCAGGACCCTGAGATCATGACCTGAGCTGAAGGCAGACACTTAATAGACGGAACAACCCAGGTGACCCTAATCACAGGAATATTGATGTATTTAGGTATAAGTGTATATTTTGCTTTTCTTCCCATTTATTCTTTTGTATTTTGGTATTCTGTTATTTTTTTTTTTTTTTTACCTCCTTTTGGGTTATTTGAGATTTTTTTACTCTCTTAATTTTTTTTCTATTGGCTTCTTAAATATCTCTTTAAAAATTTTTAGCAGTTTTGTTTTTAAAGAGTTAAAAATTTACGTCATTAACCAGAATCTCTTTAGAGTCAATATGGCATCACTTCATATTTCATATGGGCCCCTGCACACTTCCTAATTTTCACTGCATACCTGAAACTTTGTAATTTTCTTTTCCATTTCTCACTTGAAGCTTCACACTTTCCACCTTTTATTTCTCACTTCACAAGCGTGATTCTCTAACAGTATAATTCATTTATCTATTCACCACCTTTGTGCTTTTTTCCAGTCACATTTTTACATCTCCATGTGTCATAAATGCTACCTTATAATATTATTACTTTTTATCAGAATAGACCATTGTCTGGTGAGAAAATTATGATAAGAACGAAAGCCAAAGTCTTTCATATATTTACCTACTGATTCACCATTTGTGTTTGTCTTCTTTCCTCCTTGTTATTGGATTTCTATCCAGTATTATTTCCCTTCAAGCTAAATAGCATTATTTTGCATTTCTTGGGCTGGTTTGCTGACATTGAAGTCCTCTCAGCTTTCACATACCTAAAACTGTTTTTATTTCACCTTCAGTTTGAAGAATGTTTTTCTTTTGCATTTGGAATTTGGGATTGACTTTTCTTTTTCTCTTCTATACTTCAAAATGGCTTCCTTTTTTTTTTTTTTTGGTGACAGATTTGTGATCATCACTGTCCCTTCATATGCCACATATCTTTATCTGAATGTTTTCAAGAGTTTCTCTTTGTCTTTGGTTTTCAGTGCTTTGACAGTGATGTACCTAGATGTATATGATTTTCTTTGAATTTTACCTTTGCAAGTTGAGCTTCTTGAATCTGTAAGTTTTTTGTTTTGTATTGCAATAATGTGGGATATTTTTCCTCTACTATTCCTTCAAATATTATGCTGATAAATTTCCTAATTTTGAGCCATCTTAGCATTCATGAAATGGATCCAACTTGCATATTGAGCATTATTATTTTTATATATAATTAAATTGGATATTCTTAAATAAATTTGTTATTCTTAGATACTTTTTCAGAAAGAATGTGTTGTTGGAAGCTTTTTAGTTTAAGAATTTTCTATACTCATAAATGAGAGTTTTGAATTCATTGTTTTTCTTTAAAATGATGTAGATACTTCTTCAAGGTCTTCTGACATTTGGTGTTTTAGAGGACAAGTCTGGATGCTATCTTGATTTTTTTAGAGGGATAACTTTTCGAGGTGTAAAATGGTTAATACATATAGAATTGTTTTCTTTATGTTTGAAATTGAAAATTTAAGAGATCAATATAAAAAATAAATGTGTGTATTTTCTCTGATTTGGCTTGATTCTCCAAAGGCCCTTAGATATAAAAAAATCAAGTCTTTTTTCAATTTAGGGATTTTTTTTTTCTTATTCACTGATTCTCTCTTTTTTCAGAGTTTACTGTATATATACATACACAAACATGTGCATGCCCATAAAGTCTCTGGAATCTATTTGTGTCTTCTTTCATTCTGCTTTTTTTCTTTTTCCTTAAGACATTCTGCTTTTTATTTTCTTTCTCCAAGTTTCAGGGAATTCTTTAAGCTAATGTTCTAATTTCAGTGGCAAACCAAAGGCTTATTGGTGGGAGAGCTCTACCTCAGGTACGGTCAATGAAAGGGTGCACAGTGTGTAGAAAATATCAGAACAGTAACAAAACTGATTTAAGGTAGGTCTGCTTTGTTATGTTGTTATACATTAATAATTCTAAACAATGCCAGTTGTAAAATATTTCTCATCCTAAAAAGCTTTTTGTTACTCTAAATTCTAAATATTTGTTGTGGACATTGAGTTTTAATAACAAAATATAGGTAAGCTTCAATACAGTACATTTATATTACTTACCTTTTTTTTTTAAAGATTATTTATTTATTTGAAAGAGAGAGAGAGACAGAGAGATCACAAGTAGGCAGAGAGAGAGGGGGAAGCAGGCTCCCTGCTGAGCAGAGAGCCCAATGCGGGGCTGGATCCCAGGACCCTGAGATCATGACCTGGGCTGAAGGCAGAGGCTTAACCCACTGAGCCACCCAGGTGCCCCAATATATTACTTCTCTTTTAACATATATTGTATTCCAGATGGACATCAACTCCTACTTGTACAATTGGCCTCTGAAAACATGGGGTCTCTAATGATAAGCATTTGTTTTGAGAACAAGTTAGTAACAGTTCAGAGTTGTTTAAATCTGTGTTGTCTCCTCAACCTTAGTGGTGCTAACTTCTGCATTTAAAGATTATGCTATAAGTAAATAGTAACAGCATAGCAGTTGTAAAGAGGAAGGAACCAAACATGAGCTACTTACATTCTGTTATCATAAGAGCAAATCATTTTTGAATCTTGCAGAAAGCACTCTTTTTGAAACACTTATTCATGTGTTTAATAAAATTTTTATTTCAGAACACTTTTAGGTTTGCCAGGAAATTGTATAGAGAGTACAAAAAAATCCCATATATCCCACATCTAGTGTGGTTTATCGGTAGCATAGTAATTGCTATAATCAACGATATTGGTATATTATTGTTAATTTAAGTCTACAGTTTATTCAGATTTCCTTAGCTTTCATCTAATGCCTTTTTCCTGTTCCAGGATCCCATCCATGGTAATGCATTAACACTTACTCCTCATGTCTTTTTAGGTTCCTCTTAGCTCTGTGTGACAGTTTCTCAGACTTTCTTTGCTTTTGATGGTCTTGATTATTTTCAAGAGTACTGGTCGGGTATATGTATTTTAATTTGAATTTTTCCGATGTCTTTCCCATGATTATCTGGGTTTATGTGTTTTGGGGAAGAAGACCATAGGGGTAAATTGCTATTTTCATCACATCGTATCCAGAATACATACTGATGACCTGACTTTTCGCAGTTGATGTTGACTACCTGGCTAAGGTAGTATCTTTGGTTTTCTCCACTGTAAATTTACTCTTTTTTTTCTCTGTTTCCATACTGTCCTTTTTGGAGAGGAGTCACTATGCACAGTCTGCACTAAACGAATGGGAGTTATGTTACTCTTCCTTGAGAGTCTAGTATCTACAAACATTATTTGCAATTCTTATGCATGGGAGATTTTTCTACTATTCCCAAATTATTTATTTATTCAGTGATTTATTTTTATCACTTTGGGTTCACGGGTATTTATTTTATACTTTGGGTCATAATCTAATACAATTTTATTTATTCTGTTGCTCAAATTCTTCCAGCTTTGACCTTTGGGAGCTTTTCCAGTCGTCTCCAGTAACCCCTTGATATACTGCCATCATTGTGGTTTTTATTTTTGAGCACTTTCTTATTCTTTTGTACTACAGTATATTCTAGGCTCATCTTGCATATTTCATGCCTCAATAATTTATTTACTGATTATTATTGTTTTATTTCATGGTTACTTATGAAAATAATTTTGTCCTGTTGCAGAAGCTGATGTTGAATACGGTAGGTAGGCCACAATCTAATTAATCAGTGTAGGTTTTTTTGTTGAATCTAAAATGGTGATCATCATTGCCAATGCTTTTGAATTTAGTACTCAGCAGTCTTCTCCAGCCCTGGGTGGTTTCCTTTTTCTATATTCAGTCTACTTCTGTTTCTTGGAGTGGGTAAAAATATAGAGAAAATTGGCCTTAATTCTTTTGGAACAATTTATTTTGTTTGAGTTACTCACTCTTGGCTACTGCAGTACCTCCTAAGTATGGTGAGGAGCCGGGCTATCTGCTTATCCTCCAGGTGAGCATTTCCTGTTGTGTACCAGTGAGGTACCTGTCCAAGCACGATTCCCTCTTTACCTTCAACTTACAGAAGTTCTCCACATTTCCTGACTTCTTCATGATGTGTATCTTATTCTTATTCTCACACCCTCTCAATCACATATGTGTTTTCTTATTTTCTTGTATTTTTTAAAATTTTTTTGGAAATATCAGTGGGTGTTCAGGATAGAGTAGAGGAAGGAATTAAAACCAGAGATTTGAAGTCCCATCTTGAAATGGATGCCCAGGAATGGCTGACTTCTAGGCTGTAGCTCCAAATGCCTGCCTATGGTACCTGACACATAGCATGGATCAGAGGGTGAATTCATGCTACAGAAGTTTCTGCTAAACTGGGAATATGTTTTGATGTATCCAGTTATTACTAGATAAAGTACTTAAGCTAACAGAGATGCTCAGAGATGATTTTTCTCCTCAGAACTGCTTACTAGGAATTCATGAATTCAATTTGAATTTATAAATTCAAATTCATAAATTCAATGGAATTCATAAATTCAATGGAAGTTAGTAAGTTCATGGACTACCAGTTTCTTAAAAATGTATTCTTTCTTGTAGCAAATTTATTTAATGGAGAAATAGTTTCTCTGATTTTACGGTGAGGTTCCCCTTTTTTTAAAAGATTTTATGTATTTACTTGAGAGAGCACAAGCTGTGAGAAGGGGCAGAGGGAGAGAGAGAAACAGAGTCCCCACTGAGCAAGGAGCCTGACATGGGGCTCAATCCCAGGACTCTGGGATCATGACCTAAGCCGAAGGCAGACGCTTAACAAACTGAGCCACCCAGGCACCCCTGGGGTTCCCTTTTCTGTGTAGCAGGATCTTTTCCAGATCCTGAGATGTTTCTATTTTGGGCCCATTCTTTCAGAGGGAGTTCTTTGCTTGTTTAAACAATGAGAATGATTCTATTCTGTCAAAAATTAGTGGGGGTTCCTGCTGAAATCCTGCAGTTCTAGATGAGGGGTAAATGGAAAATTTATGCTTTAGTAGGCATTTTTGCTTGGAGTTCAGTAGCTTGGAGTTGTGAGGGGATGTTGAAAGAAGAAATGTAGGCTGGAAAACTCTCCATTGTATGAAAAGGTATCTCTTTGTTTGTGTTGGCTGAAGCTAATGTACACACCCAATGTGAATTGGGCCAAGGTGGGGTGGGGGCCATGGCCTACATTTCTCACACTGAGGCCCCTAGCCTCACTGTCCATCCTGTTCTGAGATAAGGAGTTTTAGTGAAGTTTTAACAAGGTCTTCTTCACTTTGCTGACCACTCTACTTTTTGATGGGAAGGGGGGTCACGGATCAAACAAATGTGCTTCCTTAAGTCAGACCCCATTGTACACTAAATCTGGCAGCAATTTCTCCCAGTTTTATCCATTTTTTGATGAAGGTGCTTACATGGGCCATCCATCCATCCAGGTCATCCGGGAGAACGAGATTTATTTATTAGTCCTTTCTCCCCATCTTGTCAAGATACCTCAAAGCCTATATTTTTGATTTTAAAAGAAAGTCCTCTCTCATCCAGCCTGGGAAACCAGTTTGCAAGAGTATTTATGGGACGTTGGAGCCTTGAGTCATTTGAAGATAGAGACCTCTTAAGCATGCAACCTCCTCAAAGGCATAAAGTCCTCAGACTCAGAAAGATAGAACCCTCAGCCTTGATGACATTTTGATTTGTACTTGGTTGATCTGAATACAACTAACATGGCCAAAACAGTTTATAAGATCATGACAGGTTTTGGGCATCATGTGAAAGTCAGCCATGACATTTAAGCAATCGCGAGATTCAAGAGAACTGATCAGTTTTGTAGTCGACAGGCTTGCGGGAATCAATCACCACTGCAGCAGAAGTCCTTTGATCACAAGACTTACTGTCCTTGAACATCAATGTCTTCATGTGCTAAGAGGAGTAGAACCTTAAAACCTCCAAACCCTATACCCGCAAGTATGCATACATGTATATATACATACTCCTATATATTCTTCTCATATATAATATATATATTCTTTTATATATCCTAGACTGAACCAAAGAGTAGTTCCAGTCCTACAATGATTAAAGCAATAGGAGCTGCATTCATCTGGTTGTATAAGCTCTGATATGTTCATTTAAAAAGCAATCACTTGGGGCCCCTGGGTGGCTCAGTGGGTTGAAGCCTCTGCCTTTGGCTCGGGGCATGATCTCAGGGTCCTGGGATAGAGCCCCGTGTCGGGCTCTCTGCTCAGCCGGGAAGCTGCTTCTCCCTTTCTCTCGCTGCTTCTCCCTTTCTCTGCCTGCCTCTCTGCCTACTTGTGATCTCTCTCTCTGTCAAATAAATAAACAAAACCTTAAAATAAAATAAAATAAAATAAAATAAAATAAAATAAAATAAAATAAAATAAAAAGCAATCACTTTATCTTGTATAATTAGCCACCCCTGCAACCTTGATACATAGCATAGTTTATGGGACAATGCAGGAAGTCGAAATATACTTTTAAATAAATGAATAAACATATGTCACAGAATTTTTAACGTCTAGTATCACCTTCAGACCTGGGCATCCAGGGCCCTGCCTTGAGCCCTGATATTTAGAGGGCTTACTGTGTATCTCCTCTCCTTGAGGTCCTCCTCCTGGACTGAGGAGGCTCCAGTGTCAAAGGGTCATTTCCATCCAGAGCAGGCTCCCTCCTCCCTCCAAGTTCTAGGTGCCTGAGATTGGGAAATGAGCTGGCCAAACAACCTTGAATCTGATTTGAGGATCTACACCCACCCGTTTTTCTGGATTCTCCTCATGAAAATATATTGTATTATTGGTGTGTCCACCCCTGGGCCCAGGAGGTGACCAAGGAGAGGCTGCTCCCAGGGCAGAAAGAGTAGGGAGGCAATGTCTACCAGTCTTCATTTCACTTTTGTCCCAAGTCTGGTAAATGTAAGGACAGGATGGGGTATCTCAGTCATTTACTTTCCCCAATATATACTCCTATGTAATATAGGAAATATACTCCTATGCAACTTTTTTTATTGGAACTGGAAAAATTCAACAGCCATTAAAACACACACATAAACACAAACCCAAACAAAAACCCTAATTATCTATCTATCTATCTATCTATCTATCTATCTATCTATCTATCATATATCATCTATATCTTTCTGTCTGTCCATCCATCCATCCAACTATCCATCATCTATGGTTTGATCTATCACTCTACCTCTACAGATGCCTACATAGATATCTTTATCTACATCCAAGTAGATATATAAAGAATTTGTATAGGATTATAAAGACACATATAATGAAGAAAGATCATGTCTTCTTAATTCCTCTTATAAAAAGGGCTTTAAGATAGTCATGCAACAGCGCCTAAAGAATATTCAGCATCCCCAATCTTTCCCGGTTTCATTCTTTTATACAAAGGATGTCTCTTCCCCAAATACCCCAGTGAATTCTGAGGAAATATTTAATGAACAGAATATTGCAGAGAAATAGAAATATATAGTTACTGCTGGGAACCTGTCACTGCATTATTTCGTACTGCATTAATGCATTAGACAAAGCATGCTTCCTCACCGCGGGGCTCGGGGTCGGGGCAGCGGGCTTCGGAGCAGGACCTTTGTGATAGGAGTTTGTAGGTGCTGGGAGATCATGGTGTCTATTTCCTCTTCAACCCCCCTCTCCAAATCTCAGTTAAAAAGAAGCTTTGTTTGCTTGATTTTCCTGGTGTGGCTTTAGAATATCTCCATTTTCCAGGGATATATTAACATTTGACCATCCGTGTGATGTGCCAGTTCCTATTTTGCCCTTTGAGGGCTGAAATAACACCCACTCTTAGAAGTCCCCTCACAAAGTGAAGGAAATCCCTCCTAAGGCACAGTGCACCGGCTATAGACTTCATAATTAGCTTCTGTAATAAAGTACTTAATCGAAATGGAAGCCCTTGCTAATTACAGCAGGAAGTCTGGACAGGCGGGTTACCCACAGCTGGGGTGAGGCTCTGCAGAGGTGTCTGGGAACACGCACCCACAAGGGTCCAGGTCTGCTCGGGAGCCCCAGGCCTTAATTAGCCCCAGCAATTAAAAATGAAAACAATCCTCTGTTTTCTCATTAAAAGATGGAAGCCCCTCCCCCATCGCATTACTGGGAATGATAATTTTGCTGCTGCAAAGATCAAGCTGATGGCCCAAGACAATGATATCTCCTGGGCGGCAAGACCTCAGTCACCCCTTTGCTTGCTCAATTTCAGGCATCTCTGCATAATGGGAGATTGATTAGGGTTAATAGACTTATTTTTACAGGTCAAGACACAAAACACTTTGGGTTGTGGGGGCTCTTGCACGTAATATCTCAAGCTATAAATCAAACCGCTTAAAAGAAGCGCAGAGCTTTCTGTCTCGGAAATGTTGGTAGCAATCAACTTTTGTTCCCCCCCAGCTACTGTCTCCCTTTACTCTGCTGCTCCTGATGCAGCCACAGTGTCTGCGCGATAGATGCGAGTAGGGCTTCAGGCTCATTTGCTTTGCTCCTTCTCAGAAGCCTAGAGGTGAGGGGTATCCCACCTAGCTCCTTGGAATTCCTATGTTTGTTTTCTCTCCATTTCTAAGGTAACCGGGGCTCAGCGGCAGCTGTAACAACTGTCAACATCTGTCAATCTCACCTTGACTTGATGATCAAAAGTAAGGCAGCTGGATCAAGAGATTTAAAAATTAAAAATGAAAGAAAACCTACACCCAGGAGAGAGTTTGAGTATTTAGTCTACAGGACCTGGGTCAGACCGGAGGGTCCCTCGTGGCATTTGGAATGCAGCTGCCCAGGGCACACTGCATCCCGGGAAACAAAGCCACATGCAGGGCGAAACTTCTGGAGCCTGCTTCTTAAAATTACTGTTC
>JAQQSY010005066.1:0-11901 GCA_028646535.1 Procyon lotor | reverse complement strand
TTTTTTTTTTTTTTTTTAATCCATTCAGCCACTCTCTATCTTTGATTAGATAATTTAGTCCACTTACATTTAAAGTAGTTTTTGATGGGTATGTAACTTAGTGTCATTTTGTTAATTGTTTTCTGGCTGCTTTCATTGTTCCCTTCTGTTCCTTTCTTCTTCTCATTCTCTCGTCCCTTCTTGTTTGGTTACTTTCTTCAGCGTTATGTTTCGATTCCTTGCTCTTTTTCTTTTGAGTGTTTACTATAAGTTTTTGCTTTGTTTTGAACCTACTGCGAGGTTCACTTTATCATTTTATACATTTAACAGTCTATTTTACTTTGATAGGAACTTAAGTTTCAACACATTCCAAAATTCTTCAGTTTTACTATTTTCCCCCATGTTTTATGCTTTTGATGTCACATTTTACATCTTTTTATATCCCTTAACTGATTATTATAGTTTTAGTTAATTTTATCACCTTTACCTTTACTACCTTCATAGTAGTTTTAGTAGTTTCATAAGTGATTAACCCCTTCCCTTTACTATATATTTACCTTTTCCAGTAAGATTTTTATTTTTCTGTGCTTTCTTGCTATTAATTAGTGCCATTTCTTTTCAGCTTAAAGAAGTTCCTTTAATATTTCTTGTAAAGCTGGTGTAGTAGAGATGAACTCCTTTAGCTTTCACTAACCTGAAAAACTATCTCTCTTTCAGTTCTGAATGGTAACTTTCCTGAATAGAGCATTCTTTTTTTTTTTTTTTTCCTGGATAGACTATTCTTAATTGGAAGTATTTTTTTTCCTTTTAGCACTTTGCATATATTGTGCCACTTGCTTTGGGCCTGTAAGGTTTCTGCTGGGAAATCAGCTGGTAGCTTTATGGAATTTTCCCTTATATGTAACAGTTTTTTCACTTGTTGCTTTGAAGATTCTCTCTTTATCTTTAACCTTTGACATTTTAATTATGATGTGCCCTGACATGAATATCTCTGGGTTCATCTTATTTGGAACTCTAGGCTTCCTGGCCTTGGATGTCTGTTTCCTTCCCCAGGTTAGGAAAATTTTCAGCCACTATTTCTTCAAATAAATTTTCAGTCCCTTTTTCTCTCTCTTCTCCTTTGAGGTCCCTGTACTGCAAATTTTATTCAACTTGCTGTTGTCCCACATTTGCCTTACATTATTGTCATTAAATTGTTTTTCTTTTTGCTGCTCTGTCTGATTTTCATTGTTTTGCCTTCCAGCTTGCTCATCACTTCTACTAGTCTGCTGCTGAACCCCTCCTGTGTATTTTTTCAGCTCAGTTACTGTAATTCTTCAGCTCTGTAACCTCTATTTGGTATTTTCTTATGTTTTCAATATCTTTATTAAAGTTCTGTATTCATCCATTCCCCTCATGAGTTCAGTAAGCATCTTTATGACCATTACTTTGAATCCTTTATCAGATATGTTACTTATCTCTTGTCATCAAGGTCTTTTTCTGAGGTTTTTGTCTTTCATTCAGGACATATTTCTCTGTTTACTCATTTTGCTTGACTCTGTGTTTGTTTCTATGAGGCAAAACAGCTGCCTGTCCCAGTCTTGAAGAAGTGGCCTTATGTAGGTGATGGAACTTCTCATTCAACTTTGCCCTAGCTCTTGGTTGTCTCACAAAAACTTTCTGATTATCCAAACCACCTGATTATTGTTGATATGCCCCTCTTGTCTTGCACCAAGACCAGTCAGTGTGCCAAGAGGGAGGAAACTCATTTAGTACCTGGTTTCAGGTTGATTGGAATCTAGACCCTCAGGCAACAGTTTTTAAAGTATGCAAATACATACATTCCTATATGGCCACAGTCATAATGCCTGCTGTCCTCCAGACTAGGAAGTCTCTCCAAATCACAAAAGCTGGGACTCCAGAAAAATATATAAGCTCCTTTCCAGCAGGTCTTGTTGAGCTATAGCAAGGCCAAGGGGTTGTGGAAGGATGGTGTCTTCCTATTTACATTCCCTTTGGGTGTCTCCTCAACCTCCAGATGTGTGGGAAGCCAAAAGCCTGTCCCTCTGGCAGAAGCTCCAAGCTAAGTAAATAGGTCTTTTTCACAGGAAGACTGGGTTTGGGTTGTGTATCAGTCCATCATCTGTGCAGTGTCCTGAGTGTGGTGGCCTGCCAAGAACTGTCTTTCCAACTGTTACATTCTCGTGGAGCTCAAGAATGTCAGTCCCCTTGGCCACCAGCATTAGGCAATCAAGGGGCATCCCCATGTAGATTGCCCATGCCTGCTGGCTTTAACTAGGCAGCTAGAGAATGTGTAAGAGGGGCACACTTGCCAGCTTCAGAAAAGCAGCAGGAAAAATGTTTTAACTACATGCTTCCATGGGCTCCAGGACTGCAGAGAATGAGTGCCTTGTCTGAGTGTGTGCACCAGCTTTAGAGCAGAGTGGAAGAATGTTCCACCTTTTGCACTTGCCAGCCCCAGCCAAGGAAAGGGAGTGTCACAACCACTCACTGCTAGCTGACCTTACCTAGGGAGCAGGTGAATGCCACGTTCATGCTCCTGCCCCAGCCAGGGAACAAAGGAGTGCCCCAACCACCCATGCTCTCCAACCTGAACAAGGTGGCGGGATAGTACTGACCCACTCAGTCGCCCCTGCCTGTCTTAGTAAGGTGACAGGAGGGTGCTTTGTCCAAGCTTGCTCACCTGTGCAAGCAGGGTGGGTGGAAAGTACAAAACTGGCATCCACCAGCAACTCCATCTCTGGGGACAGTTTCAGCTGTTCCCTGCCACCTCCAGATGATACTTTAAGATTAGCAAATGAATCTTCTTCACATACCATCTAGGCACTTTTCAAGTGCTGGGGTTTGTTTGTTTCCTTGGCTGGGTCTTGGGGTAAGACTATATGAGAGCCCTTTAGTAGTGAATCTCAGTTTCTTATAGCACTTTGAGTCACTGGATGTCAGCCCTGTTGGTCTTCCCTCCCCTCCCCTCCCCTTTTCTTTTCTTTTCTTTTTTCTTTTCTTTTCCCCCCACTGGTATTCTAAGCCAGACATTTTGGGGGCTTGTCTCTCTGGTGTATATTCCAGGGGTTGCGGTACCTGATGTGAAGCACCAACCCCTCACTCCTCCAAATTTATGAGAGCCCTCCCTATCGCACGTCACCGTGCTGAGGGTGAGGTCTTTGGCAAGTCTGTGCCTCTCCTACCTATCCTGATGTGGTCTTCTTATCCTCTGTTGTAAAGAAGCAGCTTATCTAGTTTTCAGATCTTTTTCAGAAGGAAGTAATCCATATGTAGATGTAGATTTGGTGTTTCCATGGGAGGAGGTGAGCTCAGGACTTTCCTATGCCACCATCTTGCGGAAGTCCTCTCTCCGAGGGAGTTAAGGAGCTCAGGCAGCAGCAAGCAGCGATAGACACCATGGGGCAGGGAAGAGTTAACACAGCTGGCCCCATTTTGAGAAGCCTATGCTTGGAGAGCTAGCACTTGGCCATCCTCTAGGAATTTGGTTTTTGAATGTCTCCTTCATTACTAATTGAAAAGGTTGTTCTGTGCCTGGACTCTTTATACAAACATTGTGATACATGGCAAACAACTGCTTTCCTTCCAGAAGTCTGGAATTTTGGCAGCTGTGTGTAGGCAGAGGGGCAACCAGACCAGCCCCTGATAAAACTGTTGAACTCTGAATCTCCAACAGGCTTCCCTGAATGGAAACACAGTGCATGAGTGACTGCATTTCACATTCTATATGACCTTTCTGATGAGAACAGACAAAGCCGGTGCACGGATTTCTCCAGATTCCACCAGATGTGTCTTTTTCTGCATTGATCTGGCTGTGAATCCTTGTTGTGCCACTGTCATAAATCTTAGACAGGAGAACGACCGTCTGCTGAGTCCTGTGAGTCCTTCTAATGAAGCACCAAGCATGTGAGTGATCCTGGGAGTGTTGACAAAGGTGGTGTCAGAAGAGATGACACAAACATCCACTGAGAGCTGGCAGAACTCTTTCATCTCTTTTATACTCCGACTCTCAGATAGATCCTGTGATTCTTCTAAAATAAATTACAGGACCAGTTGCAAGACTAATGAGATAAGTAAGTAAGCAATTGTATTTAAAACGGAACAATGCATACAAAAAATCTGGAGGTGGGCAGCATAAATTTCACAGGTTGTTTTAAACAAAATCTAGCATGTCCTCTACATGAATCCTTTTTAAAATGAAAAATGTATGCTAAGTGGTCTCGCTTGTGTAAGGTTGCTGCTTTTTCTGTTCAAATATAATTTACAGTTTTAAAATATGAGCTTTTTCTCTCGTTTTGAGACCTACCTCCCCTGAAGATAACAGGTTGTTAAGATATTCTAGAAATGACTCATCTTTTATTTCATTGTCAGTAAAGATGAAGGTGATACCTTTTCCATCAGCACCAGCAACTTTGTACAGACCTTTTAAGTCCTCTGTTAGATTATTCACATTATAAGACCTAAAAAGGGTAGTAGGAAATTTAAAATTAAAAAAATATATATATACACACATATACATATATAGTCATAAGTTGTTTCAAAAGACAATATAACCCATGATAAGAAGAGTATACTCTGCACCTGCTCCAAGAGATATTAAGTAAGCTCGCCTGCTAAAAAAACACAGAGGTTAGAGTGAAATAGTTATATGTTACCGTTCAAAGCAAGTATGTTTTATTTAACTTGAGAAGTGAGAAATGGGAATTTACCAGAAGTGACTCGTGAAGAGTAATTAAAAATTCAGAAATGAACTTTATTCTTAGCAAGCTGACAGTGTTCCACAACAGATTTTGCCCCAAGTGAATATATGTATAATATTTAAAACTAATCTGAAACTTGGATGAGTTTGGATTGGTAAGAAAGTCAAGATAAATTATAAATAAAATTAGCGATAAATTATACATAGGGTAATTTGTGTATCTCATTAAGTGGCTAAATAAAAGAGACAGCCTACAGAAGAATATGCATTATGCAATGTAATATAAATAATTAAAATGTTATAATTATGTAGTTACAGATTATGACAAGATCTTAGTCTTTGCTTTTCTGTTTACTCTGTTTCTTATTGAATGTACTTGCTCCTGGAAATGAGGTGATGTGCAGAGATGAAGCAGACATTTTCTGAAATGTTGTGTATAAATTCTCATGAGTAAATCGACAACACAGACATCTTCACTTGAAGGAGGTTGTACAGTGCAAGTCACAGGGAGTTTCATGTAAGCCATAAGGTCTAGCGGAAAGACCACCGGCCTTAGAACCAGAAGGACCTGCGTTCAAATCCCCCATTCCGCAGCTTTGGAAATGTTCCTTTACATTTCTCAGCCTCTGTTCCCCCCTCTGCAAAATGAAGATAGCGTCCATTTGTAAAGGCTGCTGTGGGCATTAGAGAGGATTTGGCTGAAGTGCACTCAAATGAATAAATAGCTGATTTTAAAGTAGGAGAACCAGCTACCCCGTTCCGAGGGGCACCACAGTAACATGTCTTGTAGACTTGGGGCAAGAGGAATTCCACTGAAAGGAGAATATACATATCTTTCAAAATAACTGCCAAGGAGGGCAGACATTTGTTACAAGGAGAAACTGGTAAGATGGCTTCCTGAGATGTAGTGTGGTTTCTGGAAACCACTCTGGATTTTTTTCCTCGCTGCCTTGCCTCTTCTGCTCATTCTCCATTGCAAGCAAGTCCCCTCCTTCTATGTTGGGAGACCCCAGCATTCTTCCCTCAGTCATCTCTTCTTCCAGCTACACACCCTACTCACACTCCTTATTACCTTGAAAGTGTTCTCTCCACTGAGACATCTGTGCTGACACTTCCAGGACCGACTCCTTAACTCTACACCCATGAGTCGAACGAACTGTGGAAACTGTGTGTTCAAACATTTCACTCTGCAGGTACTGACCGACTTCTCCTTTTACCACCCTCCCTCCTTAAAACTGTTAATTTGTTCAACAGATATTTTTATGGTGTCAGTTAAAAGTACCCACTTGAGAGTAATGGTAGATAAGGCAAAGGTTACAGTGGTCCACCCTCGGGTTGCTTACAGCCCAGTGAAAGAGACAGAGGAGTGAACAAGCATTTCTATAGTGCAGAGTGATAAAAACCACCTGAGAGATGAGGTGTGTCCTTCTAGACCTTCTTCTTTCCTCTTCTTTACCCCATATCTAATCAGTTGTTAAGTCCTATCACTATACTAGGGACTATAAAGTCCTACTTTAAATTCCCCCTCTGAGTCCTCTCTACTTCTACCCTCCCTGCTGTTTTAAAATGTTTCCTGGATTTGTTTTAGTCGGGTATGGCAAGAGACACACACGTGGTAAGGACTGTCACGAAGGAAGAAGCTTATACGCACAGACCCCAAGAAATGCCACACCACGTGGGGCTGCTGGGGAAGCACCAGGGTCAGTCAGGAGGCGGAAGGAGTGAGAGGAACCATGGGCAATGGCCTTTACCGTGGTTTCCATGAGAAAGGCAAAGGTGGGCAGGCTAAGCAGATTAAGGATTGGCCTGTTTGCATCATTTCAATGGACTCTGGGGGACAGATGCTGTCGCTAGTTACTGGTCCTTGACTCTGGGGTGATTAGGGCAGAGCAATACTGCTTCCTGGTGGGGAAAGCCAAATAGATGGGATGGTTCAGAGTAGGAGCTCTGGACTGGTTTACTTATGAAAGGCACAGTCCTGGAGTCGGGAAGAACTGGCTTGCCCTGGGAGGGGCAGTCAGCAAGACCCCAACACCAGAGCATCAAGAAAACAGAAAACAAGAAAATATAGTCAACACTCTGGGAAACCGGAGGACTGTATCCCATCTAAGGAGGCATATTGCTCAGACCCAGCCACCTGGGAATGTAGGCACAGTGTTGCCAGATCTTCCAACTGTGTCAAGAGAAGCCTGAAATCTGTTTTTTATGTGAAATCTCCCAATTTTTAAATGTTGACAACTGATTTATTTTAATCTCTAGGTATTTGATGCTTTATATGTTTTTTTTTAACTGTTCTTGTCATTTGTACCTTGTTAAATTTTTTTATCTATTTGGCAGCAGATGGTGGGCATAAATTAATTTAAAAAGTGACCTAAAATTTAGAAGGAACTACAAAAGGCCAAATATTCAAGACGATCTTGAGAAGAACAACAAAGTTATTCAAGGTATATTAAAACTCCAGTAATTAAACCTGCTGGTAATAGTACAAAGACAGATAAATCAGTGGAACAGGCTGTAATCACAGACATCCATTGATTATTGGGGAAGAAATGACACTCTAATGTGTCAGGAAGAACATGACCTTTTCAATAATGGGAGTTGGGAGTGATTGGATATTTATATTGAAAACTATGCCCTTCAACAGACCAGTGGATAAAGAAAATGTGGTCCGTCTACACAATGGAATATTACTCAGCCATCAGAAAAAATGAAGACCCAACTTTTCCATCAACATGGATGGGACTGGAGGAGATTATGCAGAGTGAAATAAGTCAAACAGAGATAGTCAATTATCATATGGTTTCACTTATTTGTGGATCATAAGGAATAGCATGGAGGACATTAGGAAAAGGAAGGGAAAAAGGAAGCAGGGGGATTGGCCAGGAGACGAACCATGAGAGGGGGTGGAGGGATGGGTGAGCCCTGTGATGAGTATTAAGGAGGGCATGGAATGCATGGAGCACTGGGTGTTATATGCAAACAATGAATCATGGAACACTACATCAAAAATTAATGATGTACTATATGGTGACTAATGTAACATAATAAAAATAAAATTAAATAATAAAATAAAATAAAAGGAAACATATAATCTTAACTCCTACCTCAGGCTTTATAAGAAAATAAGTTCTAGGTGGGGTATAGTTCTAAATATAAGAAGAGTACATTTTATTTGCAGATGTGAAGGAATGTGAAGGAAATCACAGGAGAGTTATCTTCATAGGTAACCAAAAGTAAACAAATATTTTCTAACAGACTACAAAGAGCACTAAAAAAAAAAATCAATGATTTAAGTTGGCTAATTGAACATAATAAAAAATGTAGACATAAAAAAATAATAGACAAAAAAATAAGACATATGCTTAGATATAAAAAAATAATAACCAAAAAAAAAAAAATAAAACTAAGATCCACTGGGGGGTGTGTGGGTGGCTGGGTCAGTTAAGCATCTGCCTTCAGCTCAGGTCATTATCTCCGGGTTCTAGGATCAAGTTCCAAGTGGGGGCTCCCTGCTCAGTGGGGAGTCTGATTTTCACACTCCTTCTGCCCCTCCCCCCTACTCACGTGCACATGTGCATGTGCTCTCTAGCTATCTCTCAAATAAACAAATAAAATCTTTAAAAAAAAAAGTGAGATCCACCGGGAGTGAAAAGGCAAACCAATGACTTGGAGAAGATATATATGCAACACACACTCTGACAATAGATTTAGATCCAAAACATATAAAGAACTCCTAAAACTCAATAAGGGAAGAAATCACACCCTGATTAGGGGGTGGGGAGGGAAGCAAAGGACATAACACAGATATTTCACAAAAGAGACTGTCCAAATGGCCAATAAGAGGTGAAAATGTGCTCAACATTAGCCACAGGAAATGCAAACAGAAGGCACAGAGACATAGCACTACAAATCCACCAGCACCGCTCAAGTGAGAAAGACTCATGGTGCTGAAGGTGCATCAGGATGCGGAGCAACAGAGACCCTCATGAACTGTTGGTGGAAGTGTAGGTAGAACTATTGCAGAAAACACCTCCTCAGAGGGACTAACGTTGAATGTATGTCTGCTTCACACTCACCAGTTCTATCTCCAGAAGTATACTCAAGTCACACATGGGCAAGAACATTCATTACAGCTCTACTTGCCAAAAAATCCCCACAAACATTTATCAATAGCACAACGGGTAACAAATTGTGGTAATATGTGAGAAGCTGGAGGTCGATACAGCAATAAGAATGAACAAACTATGGGTACATGCAGCATCATGGATGAAACTCCCAAACATACTACAAGCAATAGAAACTGGACACAAAAGGGTAGATCCCATAGCATTTGATGGATAGAAAGTTCAAGAATAGGTAAAACTAAGTGGGTTTAGAAGTTCAGAATGTGATGAACCTTGGGAGGGTAATGACTGGACAGACCTCAAGGGCTACTTCCGGGGTGCTGGTAGTTTATTTCTTCACCTGTAGGCTAACAACTGAGTTGTACATACTTTGTGATACCCATGAGTTGTGTACATTTCTTTAAATAAGTTACACTTAAATAAAAAGTTGACTTAAAAAAATATACCAAATTGGCATATTTTTTAAGTAAACGTTTTTCTTCAGAGAAATTAATTATAGAAAAACATATTGCTGTGTTTTGTTTCACCTTACCTGGTTAATGTAATCTGGAATATTTGATATCCAGCTATAAAAGAGGCCAATCTTGAAAGACTTTGTTTTCCTGAACCGCCGACACCCACCAGCAACGCATTTCCACAGGATGTTCGAATTATTCGTGAAATCTGTTTGGAAATAAAACGGTATGCATTTACAAGAATTCAACCGTTCACATTTTCTTGCCCTACAAGAGTCCAAATCTTGAACACATGCTTGTAGAGTACATTGGACTTTTTCTTTAATGTTCTATGTCAGAGCTTTTTTTAAATGAATGCCTATTGATTTAGTTAACTCAAATTCTTTCCTTGCCCATCATGAAAGAGTGAACAAATTGGCATTCCTATCTCCTATTTCAAAGCCACTTTCTGTGTGTGTGTGTGTGTGTGTGTGTGTGCGTGCGCAATTTTATTATTTTCAGACTCAATGTATGATGGAGCTACTCTTCCCAATCTGCAGAAAGTTTCGGATTGCCCGCTTTTTATTCAGTCTAACACATTGACCTAGATAGAAACCCAACTGTACAATGAACACTACCTCTATTGTATCTGTGCCAATGAAAAAAAAATTTTAGGTACCAAAATTCTACTTACAAGAGAGGCAGAAAGGCATTTGTAGAAAAAGACTTAGACTAATCTTATGTTGCTTTTCTATGGCTGATTTCCTCAATTAGGATAAGACTGGAATTGTGGTTCACATCTTATGCAGGCCAATTGAAGACATTGCTAAAAAAAACTGCCTTTTACATTAATGGCACTGATTAAGATGAATGTCTAGATGGATCACTAAATTCATTACCACCACTAAAAAGCTTTTTTTTTTTTAATGGAAGTTTGACAGACGGCAGATAGTAACAACACGATGGTATGTATTAATTCTATCATTATATTTTTTAACATGTTAATCGCTTGGGGGTCCCAGGCCCCTAAGACCTTGTCACAGTTGAGTACGCAATAGTTATTTGTGGCATGGATAGATGCAAAACAGCCCTAGGACATCTGGAAATTTACCAACTTTGGGGAAGACAAGGTATAATAAACACAAAGCAAACTGCCTCTTTATAAAACCTCCTGATGCTGTGTTCAGACTTCCCATAGAAACTCCTTTTCAATCCACACATGATACAAACAAATGGCTCCTTTGGGTGTTGTCTCTAATTGGTTCCTGTTTTTATATCAGTCCTGTGCCTTACTCTTTCCTCATCAGTTTGCCCATGATCTGTAAGCCAATCATGAAACTGACATTTTTAAAAGCATCAAGTTTTCCCCCATGGGGAAGGGAACAGGATTTCCATTATATCAAAATAAAATTTAAGGAGGGACTATATGTTCACAGGGTTCTCTAGCTTACTTTCTAGAAAGGAAAAACTCTGGATGTGTCAAAAGCTCTGCATACAAAACCTCATCCATTTGCCCCTGAAAAGCATTTGCTGTCATGCAGGCAGATTCAGCTCAGGGGTATCTGATTAAGCCTTTGTTTCCTGAGACAGTGAACTGGCCCAAACTATAGACATTCTTCTGTACACTACCTGAAACTACAGATTTCTTCTCTGAAAACATCTGCCTGTGAAATTTACCCAGTTTTTACACGATCTATTTATATCAGCAAATAGTCACTAGTTAGAACCTTAATAAGATGAGTCATTGCATCTTTAAAAAACACTAGATCAAGAGATGTTCCTCTTATGATTTCATTGAACTGTCTCTGGTAGAACTGGAGTTTTTCAGACAGAAAGTCAAAGGATGGGACCTGTGGGTGCAGAGAGAGAGAAAAATAATATTTAAGAGCCAAAATCCATGAAAGCAGCAACTGTAAAGGTTCTCAAAAGTAATCCTTTTTTTTTTTTTTTTTTAAACCTAATGGAGAGGTGCCTGGGTGGCTCAG
Organism: Procyon lotor; assembly: GCA_028646535.1. Taxonomy (NCBI): domain Eukaryota; kingdom Metazoa; phylum Chordata; class Mammalia; order Carnivora; family Procyonidae; genus Procyon; species Procyon lotor. Next base: position 680 of record JAQQSY010005066.1, on the reverse strand, counting down.
TTGGTTAAGTGCCGGCTCTTGGTTTCAGCTCAGGTTGTGATCTTCAGTCGTGAGATCAAGCCCTGCGTCAGGCTCTATACTCGGTGTGCAGTCTGCTTGAGATTCTTTCTTCTCCTTCCTCTTTCCCTTCTGTTCCTCCCCCTTCTTGTACTCACTCTCTCAAATAAATAAAGTCTTTTTTTTTTTTTAAGATTTTATTTATTTATTTGATAGAGAGTGAGAGAGGGAGAAGCAGGCTCCTTGTCGGGCAGGGAGCCCGATGTGGGGCTCCATCCCAGGACCCTGGGATCATGACCTGAGCTTAACGACTGAGCCACCCAGGGGCCTAAGAAATAAAGTCTTTTAAAAAAAATAAAAATAAAAACCTAATGGACTTCCAAACATCTTTCATAGATTAGTTGACTTTCAGTTATTTCCATTTTCAGAGGCCTGAAACTTAGCTGCATTGGCTGGTTGCCAGCATGAAATCATTCCTTGACCTTTCCCTTCAAAAACCCCAGCGCCAACTGCCACCCATGGGAACTACAATTGGAATATAACAAGTATTTCTGTTTGTATTTGCTTTTTAATATTGTCTATGGATTTTTAAAAATATGCAAAAGTTTTACGTTGTTGATGTAGTCAAATGGTTTTGAAGTAAATATTCATGTATCTGTTTTGCAAATTTTTTTCTCCCCATT
>JAQQSY010005065.1:0-11901 GCA_028646535.1 Procyon lotor | reverse complement strand
AGAGATGGGGAGAGATGGGCAGAGATGGAGAGATGGGGAGAGATGGGCAGAGATGGAGAGATGGGGAGAGATGGAGAGATGGGGAGAGATGGGCAGAGATGGAGAGATGGGCAGAGATGGGGAGAAGGGAGGAAGGAGAGAAGGAGTAAAAGGAAAGGAAGGACAAACAGCTCTCCTTCCATTTGGCTGCTCAAGGCTTTGCCTTTCTGACACCAAGGGGAACCTTCCATGGGTGGTGGGAATGGGAGGTATGGACCTTCTTGGAAGGAGGGTATCTGTGTTCCTGCCGCTGGTGGAGGAAGTGTGGCTTAGGGGGCTGATTTTCCTTCTCCTGAAGATATCTTGGCCTTGAGGAGGGAAGGCTGGACCTACGCCCCCCAAATTAAACTGCCATTTTATTCCTTGTAAAGTCTTCACTTGTTCAAAATAACGCATGCGTGTCGCACGAAGTTTCACCGAATTTTCAGTCAATGAGGGAACGCAGCTAGAGGGTTTCTCCAAGTGCCCGTGGCATCTATTGGTTAGATCTTCTGAAGACACATCCAGGGATCCCCTGAGGAATAGGTTTGTGAAACTCAAGGGGCCAGAGAAAAAGTGACCCATGCTTTCGATATACTTGCTGGTGTTACCTGTATCATATTTGGAAGAACAGAGCCACCAAAGCATACAGCACAGAGCGCAGCTAGGTTCCCCCAAACTGGCCCCGAAAGTCATTTATCAAAATCCCAAGTTCGCTCCCTACAGTGCAGCCCTTTCATACCAACCCCCAATTCCACAAACAAATGGTTCCAGAGACCCACACACTCACCTTCTTGGAGAGATCCTGCCGTGTTGGTACAAACACGTTAGGTGGCAAGAGCCTGCCACCCCACCAGATCGCAGCCCCCTGCAGCCTCGGGCTCCTTAGCAAGCACACGGCGCACCTCCCCGGGCCACTCTTGTGGACTGTTTGCGCATTTCTGCGAGGATTATCCCTGAGTTCTAAAGCCGTAGTTACCACTGTGCTCATAATCGGAACTTACGGTTTTGAGTCCATGTTCTAAATAACTGCAATCCATAAGAGTCAAGCTTTGTGGCGGATGGGACAGTCTCTCTTTCCTGCTCTCCGAGTAGAGGGAAAAAACAGGTGCCCCGATTCAGAGGCACACGTGGGCCAGAGAAGTGCCGAGTGTCAGTGATGCGTTGGAGGGCATCAAGGAAGTTTTCCCGGAGGAGGGGGCAGTGGAGAAGGGCCCGGAGGGTGGGCCAGCTAGCTCATACCAGGCACAGCTAGGGGGCCGGAGACCCAGGAGCCTGCCCTATTTGTGGCTGCTTTGGCTCAGGGGCTGTGCCGAGGGGCCATCGCCCATCAGGCTGTGGTGGAGTCTCAGGGCTGGGAACACGGAAAAGTAGACTGGGGACTCTCTTCCGTCAAAAGGGGAACCGCAGGAGGTGGCCACGTGGCAGAGACCGGCGACAGGAAGGCCCACGCAATATGGGATGTGTTACTGGGGGATGGCAGGGAAGGGGGGCCCCCGACATCTCCAAGACCCAGCTCCATGGGCTGTGGGGAGGCCCCGGGGCTGCAGCCTAAGGGGGCTTCTCAGTTTTAGCCTCGCGGACTCAGAGAAAATGGTCAGGAGGTGGAAGTGGTTCCCTGGGAAGAGAGCAATCCGTCTCCGGACAAGTGGAGGCTAAGATGCCCTGAGCAGCCCGAATTCCGGCTTGCCGCCAGCAACTGCAGGGCAAGGTCCAGGCTTCTGGGACCCCAGGAGGAACGAGCTCACGGAGCAGAAGGCCTGGGGCCCAGACGGTCCCTGCTGCAATCTCGCTGGTGATGAGGTTTCAGGAGCAGAGGCGGCAAGGGGTGAAGGATGAGGGTAGCTCAGCAGAGGGGGGCAGGGCACTGGGACACACTGGGCACTGTAAGCCCGGCCCCTGCCCCGCCCCACCCCCCACTCCCCTGCCCCTGCTCCACCACCTCGGCCCTCCTGCACCCCGTACCCCTGGCCCCTGCACCCCTGCATCTCTGCCCCTGCTCCATCTCCTTGACCTCCTCACCCCTGCCCCTGCCCTGCCGCGCCCCTGCACCCCGGGGCCCTCAGAGCAGCTCTCCAGCACTGGCTCCCAGCTGTCTCAGGGGAGACGCCGGTGTTTGGTGTAAGGCCTGGCCGGGGTGGGCGGCGCTCAGAAGTGTTGGGGTCCCTTCCTTGAGAGGGGGCTGCTCAGGGGGCGAGAGCTTCCCTCTGGGTGGCTCGAAGGCCGGCCCCACAACCCTGTCAGGGCCGAAGGCAGATGCAGAGGGGCACAGTGTGCCCCGGAGCTCGAGGACTGATGGCCAGATGGCCCGGGGCTGCCCTCCTCCACCTGGAAAACGCCCTCCCGCACCTTCCAAGGGGCAGCCGGCCGCGCAGGCCTCCGCCGAGTCCGACTCTTGGCCGCAGAATCAGCGGCTCCAGCCTCTGGTGTCTCCAGGGCCTTTGTTCTTTATGTGAGGTCCCAGGGACACAATCCAGTCATTGATTTGCTCCTGGGCTCCCGTGTCCGCCCCTCCCCCGGCAGGATGAGGCTGAGGGCCACTCGGGCAGGAAGATGCCCCCGCAGGGGCACAGGTGCAGACCAGCGGAGCAGCAGCGCGAGGTGGGGGCACCGCCGCAGGGGAGGGGGGCACCGAGGAGAGGAGAGGAGAGCGAGGGCAGGCGCGGAGCTAGGGCTCTGGTGAGCACAGGGCAAAGTGGACTACAGGGGAAGTGGTGCCCAGACAAGGGATTAGGGGCGGGTGAAGACACCAGGATTTGCCGAAGGATGTAATGTGGGTCGCAGATGTTGGGGGCTCCCAGCTCCTTGGCCTGTGTGTTTAGTGGGCGAGTGTGCCCTGTGGTGCCGCGAGCAAACAGATTGGCAGGTGCATTGTGGGTGCACGAGGGGGACCCCGGGAACAGAGTGGAATTGACAAGCAGTGGGACAGAGAGTGTCACCGATTTCTAGGACAGGGAGAGGAAAGGCACCAATGAAAGGAGCCGTGTCACACAGACTCCAACCCGAGGGAGGACTTGCCCACCTCCAGGTTAGTGTCGCTGTCTTCTCTTGCCAAGCTCCGGGAATCTGGTCCCAAAGCAATACAAAACTAAGAGCGCGTTTGATTTCCTGATCACTTCCAAGCACCATTGGGAGAATTCGCAGGAAGGTAGGAGGAAAGCTGAGCTGTGGTCATAATGGAGTAGGACCGCAGGGGTCCCAGGGCGGGAAGAAGCTCTTCCCGTGACTTTGCCTGATTCTGCATCTTTTCTCCTCTAAACTGCAGAAACCGACATTTGTGTAGACCTCTGGGTCCCCTGGGTGACCGACGGAGAGCCAGCTTGTCCTCAGTCATTTCCACGGCATGGTGGCCTTGGTGGGACGCTCGCGTGAGTCTCGCGGGAGGATCTAGGCCACCCGGTCTTGGAGGCTGCCCGGTGGGACCAGGCCCTCGGCACCTCCACGTGTGGATAACCAGGTAAGGTTCCCTCACTCCGTGTCACGAGTTGATGTTGTTATTCGGCTCGGGTTCACTAGCCCTATTGCTGGGGAAGGAGGGTTTGCGGAACAGAGAAGGTAAGGAGATGCTGACTTGAAGAGTTGGTCCTCCTTCTACAAGCTATGCTTTGCACCCTATGTCCCTTGACGCCCAAAGACAGTCCCCACAGCATCAGTTGAAAAATATTATCATATGCCATTAAATCACATTCACTTGGGTTTTGCCAAAGAAGAGCTTTCAAAGGAGCTAACCAGACTCCTTACGTTTCAGTGAAATGCGACATAGTGCCCCACACTTGGCCCACGTGGGCACCACGCCCCGGAGGGAAACCGTGCAAACACCACCCTTGGTGGCTGCTGTGGATTCGCTCACACTTCACAGAGCACCTTCGGGCCCCTTCACTGTGCTGTGGGCGCTGCAGAGGCCCCCAGAGCTCTTCCCCTCTGCCTACTGCTCAGGAGGGGGGTCGCACCCCTCACCAGCCGGCCGGCCGCCCACCGCCATGCACGGCAAATTCATCTGGGGGGCACACACACGTCCGGTCTCTAGCAACAAATAAAGATTAGAAGTTATTTGATAGGAAACAACACAGAAACTGTTTCAACGCATATTTGAAATTTACTTACGTGGGCACTTTGGTTCCGATCAATAATTACAAGGTCACACCTTGCTGCCTGACCTTGAATGCAAAGGAAACGTCATGAGAAGTTCACTTCTCTTCCTCGAGAGCGTATGTTAGAGAGCCATGAGAGGGAACGTGGGCTGCAGACAGGGTGAGGGCATGAGGTCCCCTTTCTGAGAGGAAATCAAACAAAAGTGCACCTTGCCGCCCATCTGGCGAGTCCCCGGGGTGAACCAGGCCGCCGTGCGCTGCTGTGTGCGCCTCTCAGTGTAGACATTTACTCCCAGGGCTGAGCGCAGTTTCAGCCACACCTGGATGCCTCCAGGTAATCGGGAGAAGACCTTTAGTGCAAGGAAAACAACAAACCTTTGAATAATCAGAATGCGGGTGCAGAGGGAGGTAATTACCCTCTTTGGGATGGAGCAGCTTTGCTTCCTATTGGAAAGGAGGCTCTCCCGACGGCTTCCTGCTGTATTCAATTAGTTTTCTAGAGGATGCTGGAAAGGAGACTCCATTACCAGAGCCAGGATTTAGGAGCTCCTGGAGGAAACCACCCCCACCCCACCCCGCACCTTGCGAAAGTGCTGGAGCCCGAGGTGGGGTATGACATGATCAGTTGAACTAGATTCGGGGTGTTACTCTCTTTTTATGTCGCCAGGGCCTGGGGTAGACACGCCGCCCTCCCCGTGCAGTATTCAGAAGGGACTGACATTGTGTAACCCCTAGGGGATTGTGGTGAGAAGAGGGAGCGCACAGCTCTCTGAAGGCTGAGCCCCCCCAGACCCTGTGCACCCGGCGGGGACAGCGGCGTTGCCCCCACGGGGCTGGCTTGGGTGGCCGGCCAGATCTCATTGGTTCAGGCCGAGCTCATGAAAGCAGGAAGCAGTGACTTGGAACCAAGAGATTCGTGGTTTCAGGATATGGACCAGACGGCAGGAAGGAGTACGGGTGTGCGTTCAGAGCAGTAAACAAAGTCCGGGCCCCCAGCCAGGGAGGACCTCTCCAGCAGGTCCTGGAAAGCTCAGGCAGCTGGGGGGGGGGGAGGAGAATGCGCAGTGCAAATCCCATCCCTTCTAGTGCCCCGTGGGGAGGGATCCCCCAGGGTGGGTTCGGCGCTGGAGGTAAACCTAACGGGGAGTCGCAGGTTGGAGGAGCCGAGGCAGGCCGCACCGTCCCAGGCTCTTGCCAGCGGATGCCCCGGCCAGCCAGGAGCTCCTTCTTGTCCGGGCTCCCTTACCCCTCGTGCTCATTAGGGAGGGCCTGGCTCGCTCTCAGCCTGAGGCTTCCCTCCTCCTCCGCAGGGACTCCAACAGGTGCACGAGAGAGCTTCACAGAGATGGACGCCTGCGCATGCCGGCCTACGATGTTGCAAGTTGACTGGCCTCTGTTTCTTTTTAGGGGAAACCTGCTCCCACGGACCCAGCTCGACACAGTCAAAAACCATACGTCTTATCTCACCAAGTTGCTGTGGGAGTGGCTGTTTCTGGACATTCTCCGGCATCTCTGGATGGTGGGGTGAGATGCCCTGTAAAAAAACCACACAGCTGGAGAGAAGGCATTTCTGAAAACCTTATCTTTGCTTCTTTTAGCAGGACACGCCCGTCTCTATTCCTCAGCATGGCAGTGAGGGTCCCTCTGCGAGAGCCGGTGAGATCGCAACGATGTTTTGTGCTTTGCTTTCTTTGGACAGCGTAGACATTTTTAACAGAGGTCCCTAATGATGATAATACACAAGATCCCAATAATGTGATAGCAATAATTGCATCGGTGGGCAAAGAAACTGTACAGCCTGGTAAGTTTTGATGATGCTGACTCATGAAATTAACCCTCTGAAACGTGAGGCGATGGACACAGGCGACTGGGACCCCGCGGGCATGGGGCCTGCCTCATTTCCACCCCGGACCTCAGGAAGCCTTCTGGGTGACCGCTGGTGACGACACGGTGCAGGTGCTGTCTGGCTGCAGAGACCAGCCCGGCCGCTTGGGCTGCAGACAGCGGCTCACAGCACCGGCTCAGGCAGTGAGTGTGCCCGTCCGCCCCGACAGCCTCGGCTCCCACGCGCTGCCCTCGGCCATGTCGGCGAGAAGGGGGTCGCTCGCCCCCAGCCCTTCTGGTGCTTGTGCGGGCATAGCCCCCACTAGGAGATAGGCTGTTTCTTCTAACGTCCAGCCTGCCTCTGTCCTTCCCTTTCTCCTGGAATATATACTCACTGCAAGTGAATAGCCCTTCAAAGCCAAGGGAAGTTTCTATTGTTTGCTTAATGCTCTTCCTTCTCCTATTCTGCCCATTCTCTGTATTGGGCAGTAAAGCAAAGCTTTTAACAACCATAATAAACTTTGATAGATTATTGGCATAACTGATTCTCATTTAAACGAGAGAATGAAATAGTTCACTGAAAACCTGAAATGGGGGAGCAGGGACTGAGACTTCGGCCTTCTTGTTTCTCCATTATGGCAAGTCAGCTTCAGCCCCAGGGCCTTGGCACATGCTGATCCCTTGGACTCTGATGCTCTTCCTCTGAATCTCCAACCAGACGGCCCCCTCAGGGCTCTGTTCAAGGGTCACCTTCTTGAGAGGGTTTTCCTGGCCACCATAGAAGGTAATGCTCCTGCCATTTTCCCCAAGCTAGCCCTCTTTATACTATTCCCTGTCCTGTTCGTCTTCATCTCATGTCTAGTGACTGGTTTGCCACTAGAAGTGCGGTGGGTACTAGGATACAGGTTTCCTCCCCACACTGCCTCCAGTGGTAGCTGAGTGACTGAAGGACCAGAGCTAAGGGTGTCCTACCAGAATTGAGGTTCACGTGTCATCTCCATCATTTTAAATGTGTGCATTTTTCCCCCAGAAAGGGGAGGTGCCATCATGACATAGGATCACACAATTGTTAACAGACCTGTCCCTGGGTGTATTTCCCTTCCGGCACCGCACAGGCCACAGTAAACACGTGTTGGTTAAACCATTATTCTGCTATGGGTGATGCTTTCGGCACTTGTCCAAGAGCACCACTAGCCTTGGGACTAAGTCGTTCATTCAGTTCAGACTCATGTGAGTTTCAAAATCCTTAAGAGAATAGGAAACCTAATAAAAGGCATATATCTTAAAAATCAAACCACATGATCAAATTATACAAAGGAAGCAGGTGTTTTTGAAGTCAGATCTACATACATGATGTGTCTTCCCCTCTTCCTTAGACTGAGGGCCCCATTACATTTTGGGGTGCAGTGTTCCCAGTTGAAAGTCTGTTCCCTTGCTTCTCCTGCAGCTTCTATAGTCTAAAGTCTAAAGTCCAGCCTGTGACACTCAAGCAGAAGTTTCACTTATAAAGCAGCTGACTTTTTTTTGCCTGCCCACTTCATCATTTTTGTTGGAAAAGCACGTGTGATGGCTGGAGCTACAGAAGCCACATTGGACCATGAAGAAAACCTGAAGACAGAAGATGTGCACTGGGGAGGGCAAAGCTTAATGACAGAAGGAGCTGTGATCCTGGGAAACTTCACAAAATGTCCACAATGGGTCTCATTTTACCTGAGAGAATAAACCCTTCTTTGTTTGAACGATTGTTGTTTTGGCTTTTCTGTTCCAGGGAGCAAAGTGTAATTCCTGCACGTGCTAAGTATTGAGGGAACCCCGGGATTAAATATCAGTCTCTTATTATATTCAGAAGATGTATTTTAATTCCCTGAGTAAGATTATGCATTCATAAAGCTAATAAACAAGGTAAATTTTGAGAAATAATGCAAATATACCATATAATCATTCAAAACCAATGAGGTCACTTAGACTGGTACTGTTTTAAAAATATACAAGACAAAGGCATTCATTCAAAACATTCAGCAAACACTTGTTGAGCCTACTACGGATCACGTGTTGCCTTAGCTCTCCCGAAGCACAGCAGGAAGGAGCTGGCACTCAGAATGAGTGCTTGAGTTCGGACTCATTGTTTATGAGCTACGCAACTCTGAGTAAATTGCACAATCTCTCTGAGCTTCAGTGCTCTGGATCATATTTAGCCCTTGGGGGTTTGCGAACCCAGGGAAGGGAGTAACCAGCTCTGCTTGGGTGAGTTGAAAACAGGTTGTGTTGTCATTCAGACTGCTCACCCAATATTTCTGGATTTGCTCCTTCTGATACATGGTGGTGGTGCTTCCCATCCCCTTCGAAGTTGTGGACATAGTATGCACTTTGGTCAAGGAAAAATAACAGAAGTGACATGTCTCACTTTGGGCTGTACATTTTAAGAAGCGGTGGACAATTCGCATTGTTTCCTGCTGTGCAGGGATCCTGGCAGCAAGTCCGTGTGCCTTCGTCCACCCTGGTCTCCGATGACTACCGTAAGCTAGACCGCACTCGTCCTTCCACCCGCTCACATCGGAGATGCTACGGTGAAAATACACCTCTGCGATCTGGGGCTTGCTTATCACCACAGCATCGCCTAGCTTATCCTGACCAATCCAGGCGATAATATGTGTCTTGAAGCCTGCCCACAGGTTTCCAGGTGAAGAGGGAGCCCTCAATGCTCTAGGACAAAGGGAACAGTCTCGAAAGGATTCATGTTGGCAATGAGTTCAGTGTAGCTCTTACCAGCACTAGGTGTGGGGGGCAGAGAGGCAGAGGCTGAGTCAGGTTAGGTGGATGGGGGGCAAGGTGTATAGTCTAAGGCAACTTCCACGAGGTCAAGTCCCCAAAAGTGATTCAAACTTGGAAACTATTCAGCTGAATCTCTAGATTCAATAAATTAAGAGCTCCAAAATGAGTCTGTAAACAAAAATCAGAATTAGATCAAAAGGGAAATGAAGTCCTAAAGCAATGAATTAGGACCAAGCAACACTGATGCGGCACTAATGCATTAGAAACGTAAGGAGCAGGTTAGGCACGGTCGAAATGGAATTACTGACACGGAGAAAACTCTAACCATAGTGAATACAGACAGATAAAAAAAGGAGAACGGTATCAAGACATTTACAGAGACGCTAATGATTGGATATGAAGATGTATTAGAGACAAAACCCATCCAATAATCATTGCCTGTAAAGTAGAAAACTCCATAAATTTCAAGCAAAGAAGTCTCCAAAGGTGTAATACGAGAATGTTCTCATATGTTTTCAAGTCCAGCAGTTCTTTTCAGCGTCATTCTGTCTCCACCTGGTGAGCTGGGTGTAGCTCCAGGACTTTGGCGAGCCTGGGCACGGACGAGCGGAAGGGGTGGCCCGTGGTGGGAGCCGTGACAGGCCCATCGAAGGCCACGGGAGCCACCCCACGAAGGGCTGTGTTTACCAGGCTCAGGGAATTTGACTTTCCCTGTAAGAGAACAGGCTATGGGACGGGCGGAGGGTCTTTCACCAAGATGGAGAGATGGTCACGCGTGGATTTTGTAAGGACCACTCTGTCACTTTGGCTGCCCTGAGTTTTGTCATCTCCCAGAGTAACGTGACAGGACGTCCTCCAGTGGCATGACTGGCTGGTCATGTGGGTGACGGTCAGGACTGACCGAAGACCCTGATCTTCTCGGGTTTTTAGACCTTTGCAGATTCTTTTTCTTTTCTTTTCTTTTAAGATTTTTTTATTGCCTTATCCGACAGAGAGAGATCACAAGTAGGCAGAGAGGCAGGCGGGGGGGGGGGGGGGGGTGAAGCAGGCTCCCCGCTGAGCAGAGAGCACAATGCAGGGCTCCATCCCAGGACCCTGAGATCATGACCTGAGCCGAAGGCAGAGGCTTAACCGACAGAGTCACCCAGACGCCCTTTACTGCAGATTCTTAAACACGACTTGGCTACATACTTACACTACAAAGTAAACTGGGCATAATCATTCTCTTGTTCTGCTCAAACCCAATGCCAAGTAGAGTCCCAGTCCTCAGCAATGCCAAGACCGGAAACAGGAGCGGGCTCCTTGGGCTCCCAGGCTGTGCTGCTCCAGGGACATCTAGGACAGCCGCCCCAGCTCCCGGAGCTGGGCAGGGCAGAAAGGGCCCGTGGAGTTCTCGTGGCCCATCTGCCGCCCTCCCTTCCCTTCAAAGAAGGTCCTATTTCTTCAGGCTTCCGAGAATGGAATCTACAATTCTTTCTACGTCAATAGTGGCATTCACTAATCCTCATTATTATCAAGCTATTCCTTGCAGAAAATGAGTGTGTTTTCCCCACTGCCTTTCATCCCTTTCTCTGGTTATATCTTCTTTTAAGAAGGTCGGTGACAAATCTCTTTCCTTATCGTAGCCTCTAACGTCACCAATGGGGATAAATCACCATGGCTTTCTCTACTCCAACCTAAACAGTCCTTGTTTTTAATGCTCCTGCAAAGGTCCAATTTTCCGTCCTTTGTATCTTGAGCTTTCATAACAGTTTCCAAAACCTACATAAAGAGCACTGTACTGGAATTACGTTATTACGTTCAGGGTCTGGAAAACAACAATTCTGCAAACATAGGCCGGCATTACTCTTATGTTTTTATCAAGCTAAACTTACCACTTTGTTCCTCTTGTACTTCATTAGGAACCCCAGTTCCGAAGTTGCCCAGAGATTGGGAGAGCATGCACCTTGAAGGTAGACGCCCGTTTGACGTCTCCTTGCATTTGAAAGGGTTCCCGTCACAGGTCCACTTTCTGCTGCCCGTGCAGCCACTGCCAGCCCCACCCTGCGAGACCCCACGGCCCTCTCCGAGCTTGTCACCAGCATCCAACACCACCCGGCTGCCTGGCGTGTCCCGGGATGCCCACGGCTCCCAGACTCAGGGGGCCAGCCTCGTTGAACGCAAACCAACTGCGGGAACCTCCCTCCCCAGGGACCAGCGTCACAATGGTCAGGGACGTGGTTCTGGTCTCAGGGATTGAGGCCTGGCTGGCTGGGGGTAGGCAGCGCTGGGACCGTTTGCATCCTTTCGAAATTACCCAAGGACAAGAGACTGTTTTTATTGGATATGACGATGGATGGCTATGCCCTATGGGGCCACTACACTGTCTTATAAACAGGAGGGGACAGGTCTGAGAGAGAAAAACCAAGATGCTAAGTGTGGCTGAGTAGAAGGAGAGAAGGTCCTGGGCCCCTGATGAGGTCAGGGAGCTGCTTAAGTAACCCAGCCCTGGACCCTTGTTACGGGAGGTAATACATCCCTTTACCGTTCAGGGGTTCTCAAAGTCGGTCCCACACGGGTAGCCCCAGCATCCCCTGGGACAGTTGCTAGAAATGCAAATCCTTGAGCCCCAGCCCCAGATGACTGGAAAGAAAGCCTGGGGATCGACCATCCCGAGATCCGGTCCAACAAGCACGCCGGGTGATTCCCACCAGCCCTCGTGCTGGAGGACGGACGTCCGCCGTTGCCCTGGCTTTTCTATTTCAGTTTGACGTTTTTGTTTTACGTGGGGGTCACCCGGGAATCTGTGACGTCTCAGATGGGCAGGCTGGAGGGAGGGGGCTGGGGCCGGTCGGGCAGGGTTCTTGAGGTGTAAAGAAATTCCGCGAAAACTTAGAGCTTTTAGAGTTCCCGTCCTGCGTGAAAGGAGTGGAAAGGACTCTGAGAAAGAGAAAAGGAAACCCAGGAGGCAGAGCTCAGGTCAGAAGAGCCCAGAACCCTCTCTCTCTCTCTACATGTCGTGGCAAAGGCCACGAGTCACTCGAGGGCTGGGGTGGATTCAAGGACACGGTTCCAGCACAAAGTCAAGGAGGTACTAAGGACCAGCGGGCACGAACCTGCCCAGCCAGCAGTGTCCTTTGCAGAGGCGAGAAGGAGCTGCAGAGCAGGAGAGAGCCGGGCTGGAGGAGAGAGACCCCGGCAGCATCCTGGAGGGACC
>JAQQSY010005064.1:0-11902 GCA_028646535.1 Procyon lotor | reverse complement strand
ACAAGTAGTAGAAAGGGCAGGGGGAGCAGCAGACTCCCCTGAGAGCAGGAAGCCTGAGGTGAGACTCAATCCCAGGACACTGGGATCATGACCTGAGCTGAAGGCAGATGCTTAACTGACTGAGCCACTCAGGTGCCCTGAAGTTCTATTTGCTATCTACATAATTTGTCACTTCAGGTGATATTATTGCTTTGTGGTGGTGGAAATTGCTCAGAATATCAGCAGAGGGAGAAACAAGATAATCAATTATGATCCCAACCCAGGGAGCATCATTCCAAGCAATCTTGATTTTCTACCCATCAGAATGTGATCTGTGCTAAAAATCTCACTGCCACACCTTAGAGTATCGTATTTGGCCCTACTTGTTCCTACCTGTTCATAGTCAGTGTTTCATATTTTGTAATTATAAATCTTTGCAATGGTGATGATATCCTCCATTGTACAACTCAATACACAGAGCCAGAAAAGCTACTAATTGTGAGGACTGAAGCCCAGGCCCCCTTACCCTATTCATAGGCTACCTTCCCAGGACCACACCACTCCTCCACTTAAAAGGACAAATGAGGGTGCGCAGGCCACTGACATGCTGAGTTGGGACTGTGCTGGGCTCAAAAACAACATCCTAACCTCTGCTTCCAAGATGCTGAAGATTCTTATGTTGATTTACTGATGTAAAAGGCTGTTAGTAGGACACAACACTGAGGTAATGAACTGTAGGTGGTGGCTAATCATTTTTATTTGTACTTTAATTATAACACTTGACTGTTTTCCATTAAAAAAATTTAAACATTACTCATTAAGCTAGTAACCTCAAAAACAGATCTATATCCAGAGTAATGAGATTCCTGAGAAAGAATAACATACACGTTTATGAAACTTTAGCGACAAGGATGCTGACAGAATGGCCTGGAAAATAGCTGTGCTGACTACGTATTTTGAAATACGGGGAGAAGGAAAAAGGAGATTTTTTTTTACCTAAGAAAGAGGTAAAGTTTCAAGAGAGAATGATCTAGCATTTTATAAAGATGTCTACTGTATTTTTATAGAAGACGTGAGGCATATTCACACACATATACACACATGCAATACAACACAAAACATATAATTATCATTTTTTTTTTTTGGTGATACACCTAATGTTTTTCCCTCCTTGGGCATTTCATTATTATTCATTCACTTAATTTCTATATCCAGTATGAAAATGTTTAGTAAAAATAAATGGAGTACCTTTTTTAAAATACTAAAAGAATCAGGCTGTATTTTCAGAATAAATTTTACTTTCAAATACATATTCATAAAACTACATGTGCTCAGAAATATGTACTAAAAATAAATATATACTAATAGAAACATTCTTCTTTTCACTAATTAAACTTCAGAATATCAGGTAAGTACAGAAGATATTCTCCCCATCTTTAAATGAGCATGCTCAATGACTTGGCAAGGTCATCTAGATGGCCTCTCCACAGCATGGTGGTGTCAAAGTACTCTGATGCCTGATGTGGGGCTGGCTTCTGAGGACATGTTAAACAATAAAGGTGAACACTGCAGAACTTTTAAGGTGAAGCCTCAGCAGTTACACAAGGTCACCTCATCATATTCTGTTGGTCCAGTCAGGTCCTGACGCCAGCCCAGTTTCAGAGGGAGAGAAAAATAGATTCCACTTCTCTATGTTAGGAACGGGAAAAGATTTGCATCCATATTGACTCCATTGCTCTAAGCGTCTAGTCACTAACCAGTCATCCTAGGCTCCTCAAGATGAGAAATGAAGCTGTAACAGTGTGGAGATTCCTCAAGAAATTAAAAATAGAGCTACCCTATGACCCTGCCATCGTACTGCTGGGTATTTACCCCAAAGAAGCAGATGCAGGACAAAGAAGGGCCCCATGTACACCAATGTTCATAGCAGCAATGGCCACAATCGCCAAACTGTGGAAAGAACCAAAATGCCCTTCAACAGATGAATGGATAAAGAAGATATGGTACATATATACAATGGACTATTATGCCTCCATTAGAAAGGACAAATATCCAACTTTTGTATCAACATAGACAGGACTGGAAGAGATTATGCGGGGTAAAATAAGTCAAGCGGAGAGAGTCAATTATCTTATGGTCTCACTTACTTACGTGTGGAGCATAAAGAAAAACATGGAGGGCATTGTGAGAAGGAAAGGAAGGGGGAATAGGGGGAAATCGGAGGGGGTGATGAACCATGAGAGACTGTGGACTCTGAGCAACAAACAGGGTTCTAGAGGGGAAGGGGTGGGGGGTTGGGTGAGCCTGGTGGTGGGTATTGAGGAGGGCATGTATTGCCTGGAGCACTAGGTGTGGTGCATGAACAATTAATCTTGTAACACTGAAAAAATAAAATAAATATATTTGGAAAAAAAAAAAAAAAGAAAAGAAATGAGGCTGTAAACCTAAAAGGTGATGATGGTCAGATAAGGGCCTCCCTAGTTTTCAAAAGGCTATAAAATAGTTTTAATTTGGTTTAGGTCTCTTGAGCAAGATAAAGCTTTTGCAAAACTCTGGAATATTCTGATATCACTGGTATTTAATCCTAATAATATTAATAGATGTTATAGCTTATAAGACAAGTGAATGTCAAATAACCAGAGTTCCCTTCAGCATAAATTTAGATTTCATAAGTTCTAAAGATAAATGAGATATATACAATTATATGTTTACTTGTTTTTTACACTTCCAAAAGTGTTTTTACTTCTCATTCCAAGGACTGTATAAAAATATAATAAATAGGGGACTTAACAAGAAATAAAATGAGAAATTGAAATACTTATCCTGATACATGTATCATGAGAAAAAAACAAAGTACTTGTGGAAAGTAATTCTAATAAATGAAAGAACACATAAAGTACCTAAATGGTATATGATATTGAGATAAGTGCTTTAAAAAAAAAAAACAGGCCCCTGTCATATGGGAATGTGTTATTTCATAGGGAAATTCATAAAAACTCTGCCACCAGTCTAATGGCAGTAGGATGTACTTGGAGTTAATTTATCAGTGATGGTTTTGAATTTGTGAACTATGGCATGTATCTCCCAGGAAGCTGGAATGGGGGAGAGATTTTTTTGGAACCTAGCCTTTGGTGAGGGAAAAGATGTTTTCCTCAATGCAAACATTTGTGAGGGGATTTGGCATTCTAGGAAACTTCACTGATGATTAACTGAGCTTTGCTCTCAAACTGTCATAGAAACTCAACACCAAGATTTTTGTCTCTTGTTTTTAATCTTCCTGGACTTTGATCCTGTATCTAAAATAACTAGGAGATAGTCCCTTTTCAGCTCAAATTTGGCATTTCAAATATTGAATTCATATTTTTCTTGACAAAACCAATTTCAGGCTTCTCTTAATTATCTCTTTAGTTTCTGTGAAACTTCTCTCCTGGCCGTTCCTCTCAATTCCTACAGCTAGCACTCTGTTGTAGACGTCTGTGTATCACCTGAGACATTATGAGGAATATTCTTTTTTTCCTGCTTCTAACTTGGTTATTAGGATTCACTTGCACACTACCTACTGATTTTTCTGAAATTATATTTTATCCTATGGGATTCATATACCTACTTATTGAACCCAGGCTACCTGACCTGGTATATAAAACTCCTGAGTTTTGGAAACCAAAGTTTTCATATGGATTTACCTCCCAGTATGCACATCACTATTAAGCAAAATGTTCTAACCATGTTTTTTCCACAATTCCATTTGCTTTCTTGTGTCTGTGGCTTTTTGCACAGACTTCAAATCCTCCACCTCTGAGGATCAACCTCATCATATTCCATCTCCTCAAAGTGACAATATGCACCTACCCATCCTTTAAGGCTTAGTTCTATCTGTCATTAACCTTGGCATTCCACTTTTACTCTCTCTCTCAACTGCTCTCCAGAGGGCTGTGCTCTCTGTAACTGCTAGCCTTTGTTTCCAACTCCCTTTGATCAGTCTTATCACACTTTGTCTCCTCCTCTGTCAATTCTTTCTTTGATTCCTTTTATTCATGGCTTGTCACTTTCAATAGATCATAAGAATGCTGAAGGCAAAGAAACCCATTTTTACTTATCTGTGGACCACATGCTGCTCAGAGTTGTTGGCTGATTAAGTTGATTCACATAGTTCAGTGAGGTAATAATACTGCTTGGGTTTATAAAAGTAGAAGGACTTTTAGGGACTATGAAATAAATTTCCTGTTGGAAACGAACCTAACTCCAAGCATCACAATAAAGTGCATTTGGGGTGGTTTATAAAAAGATCAAATATGAAACAGAGAATTCAGATATTGCATATTAAGATATAGAAATCCATGTTAATGGTTGGCTAACTGAAAGATTTCAACAAAATAAGTGGATACTCACTAGCTGTAAATCACACACTAAGAAAATGACTACAAATTCCTTTTAATAATGGCAATCCATACATAACAGCAAACAAGCAAGAAAGCTTAGAACATGTCACGGTATCCAAGAAACAGTCCTTTGTAAAAGAAAAAAATTTACTAAGAGAAGTTAAATTTCGGTTTCATGTTATTTTATATAGTACTATGAAATCCACTGTGTTACACAGTATTGGGAAAAGAGGAGTCAACATGATTTTTTAAAGATTTCCATGTTTCTATCTATTCTGCTCTTATAATGAAAACTTAAGTTATATTTATGCCTATTACAAGATAAAACAGGAAGCAAAGGATCATACCAGAACCAATAGTACAGATGAAATTAAAACAAGACATAAACAAAACCAGATAAAAAATCGACAATGGAACTTTACGTCTAAGCAGTTATGGGCCATTACCTATCATATAATGATAAGATAAATAGTCATTGCCTGAAGGAGGTACGCCTTAGATAGGTTGTCCCTAAAGTCTCAGCGACTGATTTCAAAAGGAGACTGGGAAAGTGAAGCAACCCAATTTGAGGGAATGAAATATCACTTACGCATATTGTTTATCAAGCACTGAATGGTAACTCCCTTTTGAATAGCAGCCAGCACATCTGGGACTAACTAACTAGACATTCTAACAGAAATGACAGACTTTTCAAAAGAACATAAGAGTGATTTCAAAGTTCAGCTACAAAAATTTATTTTTATTTTTCCAGTCTGGTGTGGTTTCTGTCCGATGCCATGGAAGTCACGGCGTCTGAGTCCCGGGGATAAAGTGAACTGAACCTAAGTCAGAGATGAGAGAGGATGGTTGGCAGATGATGGACATTTGGGCCTTTGTACACCCTGTCCATTCTCCCTTTGGGATGCCTTTTTGGTGCCAGCTGGGACAAGTCCACACTGTCCAAACTGTCAACAGCAGTTTTGTGATATGTGCTTCTTCCGAATCCCTACATCTATGAATGTGGATAAATGCCCTGTGCTCTCAGGGTCCTAATCCTTCAGTTGTTTCAGCCCAGCTTCTACAGACTTCTAGATGTATTTGTGCAAACTAGAAGGAGCACAAATACCCTCATTAAATGTCCATGATACTTGACATGCTTGATACATTTTTAACCTTTCGTGTGATCAGTGATTTTCACACTGTATCTTCTGTAAGCTAAATATATCTTTTGTGTTCAGTGTGTGCAATTTACAAGCAGATGCTATTCAGCATTCTGTGAGAGATACATGGTATTTTTAATATATGATGAATGGGCTAGAATTAGGAAGGAAAAATAAATGAAGACTGTAATGGCACTACACTGAGAAACACAAGAACATTAGTGAGTTCCAAAAATCAATCCAAATACAGCATACAAAATAAAAAAGGAATACTATAATTTTCAAAGAAGCTTTGAAGCTGAAAAAAATATATTCAAGACTTAAAAGAGTGACACTGAAAAGGATGTCAAATATTCCAAATTATTAGCTGTATAGTTGTCTAAATTGGAAATAAAACAGGCAGGAAACAAAACCTGCTCCAACCCATCCAAATATAAAATAAGAAAAAAATTCCTTAATGATTTTTCAAAGATTAGAAATTCATCAGAACCCTATATATATGGCTTTCTATGCAAGAAATAGATTGAAAGCCAGATGAGACAAATTGCTGAAGGTAATAGAATAAGCAAGTAATGGAGCCAATTCTGTAACCTTGGTTTTTAGATTTGGCTGTTGTTATTCTTCCTTTATGTTTGGTGAACTTCCAAAGACACAAATATATGTGTGATACAAGTTCTCCATCTTTTATCAAAACTACAGGGGCTAATAATACCTATGAAAGTGAATGACTGATAAGGAAATATCACACTGGATATAAGCTGTTGGACTAGTCTCAAAAACAAAAAGTTGCATTTAGATTCACTTCAAACTCATACATTTAAAACACTGAAGATTCCAGAATTAGAAATATGTCTACATTGGCAAAGTGGGACCAACTGCATTTGAAGGAAAAATATTCATATGCTTGCCTGTCAAGGGAAAACTTCAAATCACTACACTGTTGTCAAATTTGGAGAAGAGAAACATTAGACATTAACTCAACCTCATTGGGAAACAATGAAATTCATTTCTTCTTCACTTACTGTTTCATCTACTAAGATCATCCATCTTTCCATTTATCACCACTCTAACTGTAAAAAGTAAGTTTAATTTTTTTGACATTTAAAATCACAGAAACTTGGAAAAGATATTTCTGAAGAAACAGATTTAAAGTAGTTTAAGAAAATTAGTGTGGTTATTTTCTCTGAGATGAAAAATTTTTGAATCAATATACACAATTTTAAACCTCCTGAAAATGGAGTATTTTAGGATAGTAGATTGGCCATGATGACACTTCCTCTGGTTGCTTATAACTCACCTATTGAGTCTATTCAAGCTCTTAAAATGTTTTATGCTGTCATCAGGGGAATTTGGAATGGCTTATACTGGAAAAGTGTGCTTTCATGTAGGAGTGAATTTAGTTAAAATTGTGAACACTCAGGAGGAAAGATAGTTTTTCATTCTTGATAATTATGGCCTTTAGAAAGCAAAAATTTATTTACTAGTATTTATACTATATTAAATTCTAAATTTTGGCAAGGTCCAGGACTATACTAAATTAAAACAACAGTAACCAACAATAATGATGATGTTATGTTTCAGTTACTAAATACTATAGTTTTAATAATTTTGTACAATCATATGATTATATAAAATTTTATGTAATAACTGATATGTATCATGAACTTTAATTTTAAGGATTATATAATTTATACGTAACATATTTTATTGTTAATATATGAATTTAAACAAATTCCAATAATCCCTTATTGCATTTAAAATTATCCAAGTCTTTTAAAAATATACTTATTACATATAATTATCCTCCACTAGACTGAGTATCTACTGAGTATCTAGAATGTAGTGCCTATTTCTTTTTTTCTTATAAAGATTTTAATTTTTAAGTAATCTCTACACCCAACATGGGGCATAAACTTACAACCCTGAGATGCAGAGTGGCATACTCTAACAAATGAGCCAGCCAGATGCCCCAACTAGTGCCTATTTCTTTAACTTCTATTTTTTTCAAATAAGTTCAGAGATATAGTTTGAAAGGGAACACAATCTGTTTACTTATTTTTAACAAAATTGGTAAAATAGAGAAATAATACATTATAAATAGAATAATCCAGATATTAAAGTATGAATAATATAAAATATCTTCAGGGGTGCCTGGGTGGCTTAGTCAGTTAAATATTTGACTCTTGGTTTCAGGCCAGATCATCATCTCAGGGTCATGAGATTGAGCCCTACATAGGGCTCCATGCTCAACATAGAGTTGGCTTGAGATTCTCTCTCCCTATCCCTCTGTTCCTTCCCCACCTCTCTCTTTCTTCTCTAAAAGAAACAAAAAAAAAAAAAAAAAAAAGAGAGAGAAAAGAAAAAAACCAGAAAGAAAGAAAGAAAGAAAGAAAGAAAGAAAGAAAGAAAGAAAGAAAGAAAGAAAGAAAGATAGATAGATAGATATTGTGAGGACTGTTGTCAAAAAATTGGTAAAGTATTTTATTCCAGATTAGCAAATGCTGAGCAATATGCTAACATAGACCATTTCTTAGTCACCATTGTATACCTGTATTTGTAAGAGTATCTGATATAGGGGTGTCTGGGTGGCTCAGTCAGTTGAGCAGCCAACTTTTGATTTTGACTTAGCTCATGATCTCAAGGTCGTGAGATCGAGTCCCACATCAGGCTCCGCACTCAATGGGGAGTCTCCTTGAGATTCTCTCCCTCTGCCTCTGGCCCTCCCTCTGCTTGTGTGCTCTCTCTCTCTAAAATAAGTAAATGTATCCTTTTTTTTTTTTTTTTAGAGTACCCGCTACATAGTAGAGAGCTAAGAGATATTTGTTAAATAATGCATTGATGAATATATGCCTTTGGCTTTTTGTAAGTCACAAAATCTCATGTCTTCACTTGTAACAAGTATTCACCTGACAGATGTTTTAAAGATCATTTATAGACCTTCTGTGCCCCCTAAAATGGTGAACTCAAAGAAAAAGAAAAGAAGTTCCTATTTTCTAATGTGGGTTTTGAAGATGGAAAGGGAAAACCATTAGGTAAATATGTAACTGCTTTGCATGGCAATTCACAAGAGAAAGGATAACTATTAGAAAAATATATGTTTGGTTAAAAGTTCTATACATTTAATATTAACATTAAATTCATTTAATTAACATTAAAGAGCTACTGAGTTAACATTAAAGAGCTATTTAATATTCCATGTACATACGTATTTATGTATAGAAGAACTTGCCATGCTTTCTAACCAAGTCTGATATTTTTCATATTTTTACTCCTTATAGTCCATCAGAACTGCAAAGAGTCTGTGTAATGCAACACATGCTAAAATGTTTGACCTAATAAGAAAAGCATGCTGATATAGCATGTTTGTCTCTGCTCCTGGATTTGCTACAGTCCTTAGACATTAGAGAGAGCCCAGGAAGCCTGCAGAATAGGAATGAGAATGATGGGATTCTGATACTATTGGCGTTCACACAGGCGGGTGAGTAACTAGGAATAGAAGAGGTTATGATACTGAAGGTAAGTAAGTGGCAAGTAAAAAATCTGACACCACCCAGAAAACACTGGGGCTCATGTTTAGAACTCTAATCTTTGAATATCAAAGACAGCATTTTTATCAAGAATGCACTTTACCTCGGGGCACCTGGGTGGCTCAGTGGGTTAAAGCCTCTGCCTTCAGCTCAGGTCATGATCTCGGGGTCCTGGGATCAAGCCCCACATCGGGCTCTCTGCTCAGCAGAGACCCTGCTTCCCCCCCTCTCTTTGCCTGCCTCTCTGCCTACTTGTGATCTCTCTCCTCTCTGTCGAATAAATAAATTAAAAAAAAATCTTTAAAAAAAAAAGAATGCACTTTACCTCTTTTTGACCTTACCCACTACATGCCATAACCAATTTCCTTGGAAAATGACTTGGAAATTTCCTTGGCAAGAAAGAGAATGAGAGAAAGAGTGAAGGAGAAATGGAGACTGCTATTCTTAGGATATGTGACCACCATTATCAGAGGAGGGCAGCGAACCTTGACTGACAGTCACTCATACCCTCAATAAAAATGTGATAATTACTTACTCTGTATGGAGCACTGTTCAGATATTCCGATAAAGGCATTGTTCAAATATTTTGAAGAAAGTAAGTGAGCAATTCAGGAACACATCTGGGCAAAGAGTCTTTTAGGCCGAAAGAGTGAGAATGTCCTGTGTGACTGGAGTGGCATGAGAGAGGACCACGTAGGGTGTTAGGAGATAAACTCAAAGAAATAGCAGGAGGCCTGGTCATCGAAGTCCCAGTAGGGACTTTGATTTTTATTGTAAGATGAGAAAAGAATGGAGAATTTTAAAGATGAATAATATGGTTTTGCATCCTTTTTAGTAAAATCAAGCTGGCTGCTACGTGAAAAGATTATAGAGAGCTAAGTTTGGAAAGCCAGGAGATCAGTAAGGAGGCTTTTGAAATAACTGAGGTAAGAGGCAGTGGTAGCTTTCAGATGACACAAAGGGGTCAGTTATGGATACGATTTAAATATGAGGCCAACAGGATTTGCTGATGAATTGAAAATAAGGGATTGATGTGGTGGACCAAGAGTGTAAGCAACGTGAAAAGCTATTTTTCCAAAAGTAAGCAGGTAGGCTTCTATCAGAAGGAAAAATGATGCTTAGATGACCAAAGCAACAAATATCCACGGCAGCTTCCAAGAAGGTATTTGAGGAACAAGTGAAAAAGAGAGGAAGCCATTATCAACACAACACAATTGTGTACCACACAATTACAGACAGATCACAAGGAGGAACCATATGATGCTGATATCTGAAGGTCTGCACCGTAATTCCTTAAATTCCAAATACCTAGGACCTGGGTTGTTTATACCATCTAGGACAGGACTGACTCTTAAGTTTTGGTCAAGTGGTCCTTGCTGTTGGTAAAAAAAAAAAAAAAAGAAAGAAACAAAGGCTAGCAATTGGTTAAAAAAATGTGGAATGTATATCTTTTAGTATTTAAAAGAAAACAGGAAATATAAATAAGTAGACTAGTGTCACTTTTATTATATGAACACCTACTTAATCCTAGTAATTGACCCCTGGGCAACAAAAGGCCCTAATGGGATTTTTCCCATGAGCCCAGAGAAACAAGAATGCCATTAGATATTTTTCTAGTTATACAATGGGAAAAGAACTAAGCAGGAGCATTGTTTCTGTTCCAAACATTCTAGCCTGGAGCAAGGCAAAGTGTTTCAGTTAAGATCTAATCAGAGAGTTAAAATGAATGCAATAAATGTGAACTGACGTTTCTTACCAAAGGACATCACTATGTGAGTGGAGTAGTTAGTACATTTTAATATACATATATTTGAACTTTTAAAAATACCTTGAGAAATAAATTGAAAGAAAGGCATTTTCTGAGTATATAAGTAAAAATAAATTTAAATGAAATATGATTGAGTGAAAGATTTTTTTGTCTTGGTCAGTTAAGAATATTAACACATTAAGATAACATTACTTCTCTACATTAAATGCAACAAATGCTACTTTGAATACTAAATGAGGAATTTTGCCTAAGTCATAAAATTCAATAACATGTGAAGACAGTAATTGGAAGAATATTCATCTGCAACATAAGCCTTGGCCAGCAAATCTCTTCTCGGCCTTTTGGCTAAGATCAAGTGTAGCCTTGGCCAGCAAAACACTGATGGATACATAGTGCACACTTGGTAATTGTTTAACTAGTTGATGCTAAGCACTGTTTGATTATTGTTTTTTTTCTTTCAAAATGATTTCCCATTTGGATTCTTTGTTACTAATCACACAATCAAAATGGTGCTTTTCACGATGGTGTTGCCTTTGTTATATTAATAATTCATTCAAATCAGTTCCTATAACTGACTCTACCCTTCATTCTTTGTAGGGATTTGTGACATTTACTACTTAACCTTAAGAGTGGATGCATGAGATAAGATTAAACAGAAAGCCAATCCCAACTTAGTAAATCTTTGAAGTTACAATTATTAACTACAAAATGCACTTGTCAGATATCAGTCTTCAACTAGACATGTTTCTTCATATTTTACATATATACATTTTCACATTGAGATAAGTCTATATAAAAGCAATCCACACCAACTATAGTGTTTCAGAGAAATTCTAGAAGCATAGAAGGTGCTATTTATCTTATTCTTATAGCAACAAACTAAAATGTGACCAAAAGAATCCAGATTCCTGGTACCGAGCTAACAGAATTCTATACCCAACAGTATCTGTAAAATGACTTTCTAGGACTCATTCCATAGAAATTTTGTCATCAATAGTCTTAGAATTGATACATTCCAGAAGGAAAACTATGTAAGTGATTAATCTATTTACATCTGTTTGGAAAGAGTGTGTGCGTGCATGTGTGTGTAAAATAATGGATATATAAAAT
>JAQQSY010005063.1:0-11903 GCA_028646535.1 Procyon lotor | reverse complement strand
TAAATTTTTTTCATATTTTAAATTACCTATATAGGATTGAAAGCATTTTACAACATACATCAAAAAAATCATTATAATTTGTAGAGGGCATATGCAAAGCACCGTGGAAATCACAGAAATGAAACAGTTTATAGAATAGGAGGGAAATATGCCATCAGAAATAAATAAGGCAAGAAATGGCATACCATGAAAAATTTAACATTTCAATAGCAATTTGTAATTACTTAGCACTTAGTCACATGTATTATTCCATTTACTCTGAATAATTATTATTTTAGGTGCTATACAAAGACAACTTTAAGAAAATATAAAGAAGTTGTTTCTAGAACTTCATTAAGATTAATAAAAATATACTGTGTGCCTGAGACATTAAAAATTTTTTTAATGTAGAAAATTTTAGCTAACTGAAAATACTGGCAAGTAGCGTCTGTCTTCACTGATAGCAAATAGAAAATGGCTACAGGATTAGCAGAAGGATTTTAATTAAGATTTAATCATTTTAAAATAAAAGACTTGTTAGTCATCAGAATGCCTTGGTTTGCATTTATGGAAATCTATCCTGAATATAATTAAACAGGAAAATCAAAAAGGGGAGAGAAGACCCTACATAAAAGCCTAGGGGTTCATATCTTATTGATGTTATTTTGGGTATGTGACAGAATAACCCTCCTCAGAAAGTAATCTTGCTTTATATTAATACAGAATTTTACCTTTTTTTATTATAAAAGTATTTTATGGTGACTACAGAAAAATATAGAGAGATTTAGAAAGAAAAAAACAGAAAACTTTCTATTATCATGACCCATAGAAAGATTACTATTAAATCATATATTTTACTATGCTTAAATAAAATTTTATACCCATGTAAATATATAATTTTTGGCTTAACAAGTTATAAACATTTTCCCATATTTTCAAACATTTTATAAATATTATTTTAATTACTGTGAACTATTTTGTCCAGAGAACTATCCATCCATTTACTAACATTTACCTAATTTTGGACACTTGACTTATTTATAATTTTTCAGTGTTTTAATAATATAACAAACATTTTTGCATAGTATGCTTGCAGTTTTAAAGAATTTGTTTATAGGGATTCCTAGAAGAATCACAGTGTCAAAAGTATGACCGCTATCTGTATTTTAGTATTATGGAAGTCCTCTAAATTTTATTCAGCATACTCCCATCAGCAGGGTATCGATGCACTGGCTTTATTTATTTATGCATTTATTTATTCAGCAAATATTTTGTGGGAACTTGCTATGTCCAGGTACCATGTGAAGTACTGTGGCTAACTTAGTAATAGGCACTTTTCAGCTGTTTTAGAGTGGAGTGCCTATTTTCCTGCTCTTTTACCAACATGGCGTATTTTCAAGGTTTAATCTTCCTGATTTGACGGGGAAATGTTGTATTTTTTTGCTCTTTCGACTTGCTTTTCTCTCATTACTAGTGATGTTGAACATTTCTGCATACTCATTGGTCATTTATCTTATTTGCCCTTTCCCCATTTATCTAGTAAAGTCTTAGAAAAATATGGAAACTGTCATGGATTTGTATGTCATCACTTCACAGGGGACTTCACAAATCTGATTTACATGTTAGAGTAGTCAGAGACATTTGTTAATTTAAGAAAATGGTTTAGGGTGTTTGTTACTAAAGTGAGTACCCATCTTTATCTTGAATAAAGTCTTGAAGAATACTCTAGACTGACTGAGAATCTTTTCCTCCCTGACTTTAGGGTAGGAAATGGGTTGTAAATGATTTAAAGTTATGACAAGTTTGCTAGGTTGTTTGGTTTCTGCTTGGGCTAATCATAGGTCTCAGGCATTAGAGTGGATAACTCTCCCTTTTCTGGGAAAGGATTGATTGATTGTCTGAAGGACTCATATTGGGAGGCAGAGTGGTAATCAATATTGTAGGCTGAGGTCACTGACAGGGGCGAAAGACAATAATGTGTGAAATTTAGGATGAATTGCTTTTTGGGTTTTTCTTGGATTTACTAAGACAGGGGAGTTGTTTGGGCAAATGCTGCCTCTTTGGAGTCTCTTTGAAGTAACCATCTAATGAATCAAGGAAAGGGCAGTTAAATCCCTCTCAGCAAGAACATCAAAAGAGGAACAGGATATAGTTACATGTCAGGAGCCAAGGGCTATCAGTTGACCTTTCTTAAAGAGTGGGGAGAGGAATTTGGATGGTTGGGAAGGTTTTGTTATATAGAGACCTTTTTTATCCTTTCACCTCATTTTCTTTTTCTCTCTTTCTCTAGGCCTGTCCTTGCTTAATCATTCCATAGCAGAGTTAAGGAATTCAAAAATAAATGTAATGTTTTACTAATGACAAAGACTCTTCAAGTGTCTTCCAAGTGGTAATCTCATAATTTCATCATTCAGGCTCTTTTCTTGAAGAGCAAAGAAAGAAAGATAATCTCACTCTCTTATAAACAGATCTTTGAAGTCATTTCCTTCTCTCTCCTAGGGCATTATTTCCTTTTTTACTCATGGGAGTTAAGAGATACATAGATGATTCACACTTATTGATGGTTTTGGCATATCTTTTAGCCTTATGTGGCTTTCTGCCCTCTATCAAAACTTCTACAAAAGCAGCAGCTATTTAGTTGTTATCTGATTGAATTTCATACCTCTTCTGTTTTCTTATTACATTGATGAGGATGCCAATGAGTAAGATCCACCAAAGAATGAACAGACGAAAGAAGAATCAGAAGACTTTATTAAAGGATGTCAAAAACATGGCACACACCCTACCACTCTTCCCTCCTATGTGAGGGAAGACATTGTTAATCAATCACAAGTCTCTCTCACTGAGCCTGAGCATGGCCTCAGATTTCTTGTGACAGTTGTATTTAAGCCCTTGAATCCCAGTAACATGGCATTCAAACTGAAATCAATTTTATTTCTATTTAAACCTAGTTGCATCTGAGACTAATTAATTACATCATTTCAGGTAATAGTATTACAGATAAAATAGTTCAGAAAGAAAATGTTGGAAGAAGGGCAGTGAAGAGAAACCTTCTTTGCTGAAAGGATATTTTAGCAGAAACCTGATTAATATGAAGAAATCAGTCATGTGATGACTGGGGAGACAGAATCCCAGCAGAGGAAACACCAATGTAAATGCCAAGGCCTAGAGTGAAGTTGTCTTACTCCTAGAACATCAAGAAAGTTGAGGTGGCAGGAATGCAGGGAGTAAGGGAGAGGGTAGGAGATGGAGAGAAAGAGGTAGACAAGGTCAGATTAGGTGAGGAATTTCTTTAAGGCCAGGAATTACCTTTTTCTTTTCTTTTCTTTCTTCTTTTAACTGGGATGGAAAACCATAGCAGGAGTTTGATCTGAGGGACAGTGTAGGATTTTCACAAGATCCATGGATGGTTTTGGAGAGCACTTAGGGGATAGGCGTGGAAGAAGGGAAAAGAACTGGGAGATATTTTGGCTGGTCAGATGAGAGTAGACAGTGCTTAACCTGGGTGCTAGCAATATGCCAAATGGTCAGATTTGGTATACTATTTGGTGGTAGAACAAAAGGTCTTATTCCCAAGATGTATATGGAATGCAAGAGAAAGACAGGACCCAAGGATGAAGCACGTTTTTAATCTTAGAAACAGAGTGAATATTGATGAGAGACTGAGGAAGGGGCAAGGTTAGGAGGAAAACCAAGAGTTTGGGATACATAATAGTCATGTAGTGAGCACTCAGTGCCTGTGTGAGACAGGAAAGAGGTCCAGGTAGATATATCAACTGGCAAGTTACTAGAATTTAGGTGGTATTTAAAACTTGGAGATTCAATGAGATAACCAAGGCAGTGAGTGAAGATGGAGAAGGGAAGGGGGCACAGGACAGATTTGGGGGTGTGTGTGAAACATTTAGAGCCCTGGTTCTCAGCTAGGTAACATTTAGCAAGATCTGGAGACATTTTTAGTTGTCAGTGCTGACTGGGGAGAAGGAAGAAATGCTCCTGGTGACTAGTGTGTGGAGGCCAGAGATGCTGACAAATACCCTACAGTGTACAGAACATCCTTCCACAATGAAGAAGTATCTAGCCCCATGGTCTGTCAGCAGTACTGAAGTTAAGAACCCTGATTTAGAAGTAGGGAGAATGAGGAGCCCCCACGGTGACTGAGGAGTGAGCAGCGAACAAGGAGAAACAATTCAGGAGTGTTGAGGATGTGGTTTCTACAAAGGAATTTCAAGGAAAATAAAAGTGTGTCCAACTCTGCCCGATGCTACTGAGAGGTTCCATGGGACAAGGGCTGAGACTTAGCCCCTGGATTCGGTAAGATAGAGGATCTGGGGATGCTTCCGTAGCACTCAAGATTCCTTTGAAGGCTAATAGATTCAGATAATGAGATTTAGGCATTTTTCTAAAATTAAGTACATGTTAGACAAAACTCCCCCCAATACACACCTTTTTGTTCGAAGCCACAGAGGCAATGCCAAATGAAATTTTTGGTGTTCTTGTTGCTTAGTCTTTTTGTGTGTATGAAGCACTGATGTAAAATAAATGAGTAGAAGAAAAAGAAGAGAAAGTAAATAGTATTTATTGAAAGAATATTCAGCACAATTAAAACAGGAGATATACCCTAACCTCATACTAGGGTGGTTGTGGCTTTCCCCAGGAATTTTCTACATCCTTCTCACTGGGAGATAGGACTGTCATTTCAAATAAAGGAACAGAAAATGAATTATTTGGTGCTTCCATTCATTAGCAGCAAGTCACTGCAGTGTCATTATTTTAAATGACAAATTGGGAAAATTTGGCAAGGAATTCCACTTCTCTGTAGGTAAACAAAATGTAAAACCCCAGTAAAAATCCTATTCCTGAAATACTTGTTAATGCAATACAACTCAGTCTACTTTGCTCTTCAGAAGCCATTATTGACAATCTTGTGATTATTTACAATTTCTCAGAAATGCTAGACTCAAAAGTTTCTATTCTATTATTTGTTTAGTGGAGTCATTCCAGAGAAAGCTTATCATGAACTTGAATATAGTGATAAGTTCTTCTTGACTGAAAATATATAAAGAATTCAGTTCTGTTCTTAGTAAAAATTTAGTTCACTTTATGGATCAGTTGCTTTCCTGAAAGATTTGCCTATGAAGTTAATTTTCTTTTAATAAATTGATTTTTCTACTGACATGTATTTTAAATTAGTGCTATGTTTTCTGGTAAGACAGTAGCCCCCGGGCATAGTAAAATCACATTCAAGATAATAGGAACCCCCTCAGGAAAAAAGACAATTTTCAGATAGTGATAAAATGTGAAAAACAAGTCCCTAAATTGAAGATGATTAGGGTTAATTTTATGTCTGACCAAATAGGTTCACCGGATAAAGGAAAGTAAAATATTGTAATTTAGCTGAACAAAACATTCTGAAAAGATCCTGACTCTTCGAATATTCTGTGGGAAAACATGAAACTCATTTTGGTGGCTTAGGTTTTTTTGTTGTCGTTTTTTTGTTGTTTGGGGCATAGTACATTATGAAGGGTGAATGAGAAAGAACAAAACTATTTCTAAATGAATACAGTAGAATATGAACCATTCATTTGAAGTTGAAAGCAAACCCTTTGGAGAAATGGAGTTCTATGCTCTTCTTCCTTTTGGCCGTCCATGATGTCTAACTCAGCACCAAAGCAAGAGGAATAATTTTTTTTTTCCAAATTTTTAATTTATTTATTTGATACAGAGAGAGAGATCACAAGTAGGCAGAGAGGCAGGCAGAGATAGAGGAGGAAGCAGGCTCCTCGCTGAGCAGAGAGCCCGATGTGGGGCTCAATTCCAGGACCCTGAGATCATGACCCGAGTTGAAGGCAGCCGCTTAACCCACTGAGCCACCCAGGTCCCCCAAGAGGAATAATTTTTAACAGTTAGGGTCTATGTGGTGTTTATGGCATTTAGTTTCTTACCTTTTTCTTTCATAAATTGAAAGAAGCTGAGAACGGAGCCTGACACGGGGCTCAGTCTCATGACTGCAAGGTCATGACCTGAGCCAAAATCAAGAATTGGACATTTAGTCAACTGATCAACCCAGACATCCCTAATATCTCTTTGTAATAGATCTTAAATAGGAAAATGATTATTCTGCTAGGACAGATGCACACAAGCCAATTTTTATTAATTATTAATTAAAGGATAGAACATGTGTAAAGTTTTAGAATGGAAGTCAGCAAACTTTTAAAGAGCCCAATAATAAATATTTTTGATTTTGCAATCCCTGAGGGCTCTGTCGCTGCTCTTCTTCCCCCTCCTCTCCCATTCTCACTCCCTGTTCCTCCACTTTCTCCTTCCTCTCCTTTAAAAATGAAAAAATGCGGGGCGTCTGGGTGGCTCAGTCGTTAACGCAGGTCATGATCCCAGGGTCCTGGGATCGAGCCCCACATCAGGCTCCTTGCTCGGCAGGAAGCCTGCTTCTCCCGCTACCATTCCCTCTGCTTGTGTTCCCTCTCTCGCTGTGTTTCTTTTTGTCAAATAAATAAAATCTTTAAAAGAAAAAAAAATGAAAAAATGTAAAACCCATTCTTAGCTCACAAGCTATACAAAAATAGCCTGTGTGCTGTATTCAGCCATTGGGCCAGAACTGTTAACCCGTGTCAGGTGTAGATTCCCAAATAGTTCTGCAAGGATGTATTCCAATTTTCTCTTTTACCGGGAATCTTGGAGAGAATTTGTTTCACAGTGGCTTCCTTGTATTGTTTTAATATGAATATGAGGACATTTGTTCTATAGTATTTGTTCCATACTATTTTTCTAATATGTAGCTTTACATTTACTACTGGGTTTTGTTTTTGTTTTGGACTATAGGAGTTTAATACTCTAGGTCCAGTTCAAAATATTCTGTGAAAGACATTCATTTTGTTAGGCACTGAAATAAAATACATGAATCTCTCATGTATGAGAATCTGAAATGACCAAGTTGTGCTCTTGGCTTCCTGTCTAATGAAACCGGGACTATATTCCTGAGTAGAAACATTCCTCCTTGGGTCACTAAGATTCAGACCCAGCAAGCCCAAGATTGCAGGGATAGGAGGCAAAAATTATGCAAGTGATTTATTAAGTGTAATATTGTTAAGTGTAATATTGCTACTCTACCTTTGGCTCCCAGACTTGTGTGTTCTGAGAGGAATGGCATCACATTTTTCCTACTAGTTGAAAGCATATATACATTCTTGGGGTGATTACAGAGATTTCCACCACCATCGAAGACTTGAAAGATGTAAGGATGGTGATTTATACCATACTCCCATTTAAATTCTCTTTTGGTTAGTGAGAAAACAGATGGCTTTTAGAGAATGATTAGATTCTTATAAATTTAATTACATAGGATGCAATTTGCAAGTGCTGTTTCAGATATGGTATACTTACTGAGTATATCAACGTAGCGCCTGGGAGCTAATGTGCATTTATTGATTTAGAAAGTGCTTTATTTTCATGCCAATCAATTCATCTTCATCTGCAAGGGACAGCACTATACCATCATTGTCTTGTCTTACTTTAAGGCTATGATGATTTACCTTTTCTCTATCATAATATAATCTGAAAGGAATTTGATCATTTTGATTTCTCTCAGAAGATTACACTGGCCCATTACACTGCTGCTATTATTCTAACTGGGTATGGCAAGCATCAGGTAGCAAGCACCCTAGATGCTTTAGTAATACACAAACATGCTACGACGTAGGAAATAAACATCATTCCTGATACCAATTACTCTGTCAGTCAGAGTCCTGGCAGAAAATAGTTGGCACATTCAAAAGGGTTTAAACTGAAAATAACTTAATGAAGAGATTATGTCCAGACCAATTAAGAAAACTGGCTTGGGTTTGTGAGGTTCCCAGAAACTAGCAACAGCAAAAAGCCATTACGAGCCCTAGGCTTGAAGCGGAGGAAGGATGGAACAGTATTACAAGGAGCTGGTAAGAATTGGATCATGGAAGAGGGTCAGGTAGCAAGAGATACGGTTGCCGAAGAAAGCAGCCACCACCAAAATCTTGATCCAGTAGGTGTAGAGTGACAAAACCTCTTTCTTCTTTTGCTCTCCATCCACTTTCTTGCTTTTTATGTTAGACATCCTCCTCAGCTGTCTTGTGATCATTGGTTGTACGTGCTTAAGGTCTGGGGACTAAAAAGCTGACTGGAAGTTCTGAGTGCCTGTAAAAAGGCATTGGATTTGAGATTCTTCACTGTAGGGTGATCTGGGACAGCTGTTTAGGGAGGAACTGGAGGCAGAGTCAATGTCTTGAGCTAGTCCTATTTCTCCCAGAATAATATTCCAGTACCTGCCTACCCTAGAGACTGAAAGTGGTCTAGGAGCCTAGTGGAGCAATAGAAGCTAAGACCTTAGCATTTAGCATTCAAGAAGAAGATGGTTACTGAATCCTCTGTTTTCTATGAGGTCACCATGCATCACCAGGCCTGATATCCCCTAGTCCAGGGAATAAATGTTAAGATGTTGACCACTGTGGGAAGAGTGGCCATCACTCAGTGTTAAGTCAGACTATAAATTTCCTCTGATCACCACTTTAGCTATATCTCAAATATTTTCTAATTTCCCTTGTGATCCTTTTTTGACCTATGAAGTTACTTTTGAAGTGTGGTGTTAATTTCCAAATATTTGGAATTTTCTAGAGAGTTTTTGGTTATTGGCATCTGAATTTAATTCCATCTGTCAGTGAACGTATTTTTTATGATAGTGGTCCTTTCAGATTTATTAATGACACAGTATGTTGAAGATTTTGATAAATTCCATATGCACTTGAAAAGAATATGTATTCTGTAGTTATTGGATAGTGTATCTTATAAATATCAATTAGGTAAAATTGATACTAATGTTGTTTAGTTTTTCTATATTCCTACTGATTTTCTGTCAATCTGTTCTATTCACTACTAAGATAAGAGTATTGAAATCTCCAAATATAATTGTGAATATATATATTTATCCAAACCAGTTCTGATAGTTTTGCTTATGTATTTTGAAGTTCTGTTACCAGGTACAAATGAGTTTGGGATTGCTATTTCTTTTTCTGATAAGTCAACTCCTTATCATTATGAAACTTCTCTCTTTATCCCTGGTAACATGCTCATTTCAAAGTTTATTTTTGTCTGATATTAATATAACTACTCAAGCTTTCTGTAATTAGTGTTTGTATATATAGCTTTTTCCATCCTTCTACTGTTCACTTATTTATAATTGTACATATAAAATGAATTTCTGATAGATAGCATATAGTTGAGTCTTGCTTTTACACCCAGTCTGATAAACTCTGATTTTAACTAGAGTTTTTAGATGATTTATATTTAACATAACTATTAATATAGTTGAGATTTAATCCACCTTCCATTTGTTTTTGTTCCCTTTTACATAATTTTCTATATTCTTTTGGATTAAGTGCTTTCTAGGATTCCATATTATATCCACCACTGGAGATACCATTTTTAAAAACTGGTAACTCTGTAATTTATAATGTGCAACTTTATTTTATCACAGCCTCTTTTAAATTATACTGCTTCACATAAATGTCTGACTCTTACAACAGAATATTTCCATTTCTCCTTCTTGGATGTTCTGCTAATGTTATCAGCATCTCTTAACCACGTGTATTATAAACCACACGATATATTATTTTTATTTCAGTTAATTATATTCTTAATAACTTCAATAATGAGAAAAATGTTTTGTGTACTAGCTTACATGTTTATAATTTTGGTATTTTCCAAGTTTTCTTCTGATTTTTTAAAAATTTATTTGTTTTAGAGAGAGTAGGGGGAGGAGCAGAAAGAGAAAGAGTCTCAGGCCAACTTCACACTGAGCACCGATGCGGGGCTCAAACTCAGGACCCTGAGATCATGACCTGACCTGAAACCAAGAGTCTAACGCTCAACCGACTGAGCCACCCAGGTGCCCTTCTTGTGATTTTTTTCCTCTTTGTCAGAAAAAAAAAAAAATTATCACTTCCTGTGGTCTAAGTCAACTGAAGATGAGTTGTCCGGCTTTTAATCATCTGAAGAAGTCTTTGTTTTCCTTTCAGTTTGGAAGACATTTTTACTGCACCTCACATTCTAGGTTGACTCTTACCTTTCAGAACTCTAGAGTTGTCATTCCACTGCCTTCCAGCATGCATGTTCAGACAAGAAGTCTTTAATTATTCTTTTCTTTGGTTTCCTATATAATTTTTTTCTTTTCTCTTACTGCTTTTATAATATTCTTTTTTTTTTTTTAATTTTTTTTTTTAAGTTTTAGTATTTTATTTCAGAGAGAAATAGAGTGAGAGGATGAGGGGGAGAGAGAGAAGCAGACTCCCCGCGGAGCTGGGAGCCCGATGTGGGACTCGATCCTGGGACTCCAGGATCGTGACCTGAGCCGAAGGCAGTTGCTTAACCAACTGAGCCACCCAGGCGCCCCTATAATATTCTTTTTTATCACTGGTTTTCTTTAACTGCATTCACAGTTTTCTTTATGTTTATCCTCCTTAAGGCTCATAGAGCTTTGATCTGTGGGTTTATACTTCTTATTAAATTGGGAAAATTTCAGCCAGTATTTCTTTAAATATTTTTCCATCTCCTCTAGAGACGGAAAAAATTTACATATGTTAGACTGCTTGATATCTTCCCATTGGTCACTGGGCCCTATTCATTATTTTTAGTCTAGAAATCATCTCTTCACTGTAAGGCCAGGCAATTATAAGGCTCACTTCATTTGTCGTACCTCTTTCAAGGATTTTGGTTTGGCACTGCCTGCTATCAAATACCTAAAAATAGTTGTTTCCTATATTTTGTTTAGTTTTTAGTTGTTTATGGCAGGAAGTTAATTCTAGGTTCAGGACCCATTCCCCTACATACTGTTTGACTCTGGGTCAAATTAACTTCTCTATTTCATTACTTTTCTCATCTTTAAAATGAGATTACTTTATACCGACCTTGCAGGATTATTGTGAAGATTCTCAATAATGTATAATGTATATAAAGTGTGTGACACATAGTAAATGTCCCATATGAAGGATACTACTCACCCCTAAGAAAATCAATTTGTGGGGAGAGAGGGTAATAAATCAGGCCTTGGCTAAGGTTGCTGGGATCAAGTGCAGGGCTGCTCCTTAGTACTAATGGCTGGTGGAAGAAGGGAGGTAGAAAAACTCTAGTGCCTAAGACACTTGGCAAAAGGGGGCCATTTAAGAATCTGGCTGTTTCAGGGTAGCCACTAGTTAATAGTGCTCTTGAAGAACTCCTCACTTTAGTTTCAAATCACTGGGCGGGCAAGATAATTTCCAAACCTCTCTGGTTAAAAGGACAAAGGCTATTGGTAGACAACTAGATCAGTACCATTAGCTCTGTGAAGTCAACTCTTGGCCAAAACAGCCTGGATGGAGCTAAGGCTAAGTGGGAATTGCAGTGTCTCTCAGAATCAAACATCAGAAAAATCTTGATTGGGGCACCTGGGTGGCTCAGTCATTGAGTGTCTGCCTTCGGCTCTGGTCGTGATCCCGGGGTCCTGGGATTGAGCCCCAGTTCGGGCTCCCTGCTCGGCGGGGAAGCCTGCTTCTCCCGCTGCCATTCCCTCTGCTTGTGTTCCCTCTCTCGCTTGTGTTTCTCTGTCAAATGGATAGAATCTTTAAAAAAAAAAAAAAAAAAAAAGAAAGAAAGAAAGAAAAATCTTGATCAACCTTGAAGGATCAGTATGTTTCCTCTTTTTTTTTTTTTTTTTTTTTAGATTTTATTTATTTATTCAAGAGAAAGAGGGAGAGTATGGGGGGGAGGGGGAAGCAGAGGGAGAGAGACAAGCCCACTCCCCGCTGGGCATGGAGCCTGAGGACTCACGGCTCTAGGTGGGGGTCCACACTAGGTTCCACCCCTCGGACCCTGAAATCAGAACCCAAGCAGAAACCAAGAGTCAG
>JAQQSY010005062.1:0-11903 GCA_028646535.1 Procyon lotor | reverse complement strand
GCACACTAACACACGCAGACTCACACTCACAGGTATGAAGACTCACACTCAGACTCACACGCACGCAGACTCACACACGTATACGTGCACTCACATACACCTGCCGACGCACACTAACACACGCAGACTCACACGCACGCAGACTCACACATGTATACATGCACTCACATACACATGCCGATGCACACTAACACACACAGACTCACACTCACAGGTATGAAGACCCACAAACTCACACTAACACAAACTCACACGGATGCACATAGGCTCACTCACACACAGACTCACACTCACAGGCTTACACGCAGACTCACAGACTCATAGAGGCCCACAGTCGTAGACTCACAGTCGTGCACACAGACTCACACACACACACTCACATGCACACAGACACACACGCAGACTCACACTCAGAGTCACGCAGACTCACGCAGTCACACTGACTCACGTGGACTCCCGCTCATAGACTCACACTCACATACACACAAATACACTCTCACAGACTCCCACACGGACTCACAGGCTCACACCCCACTCCTACACTCCCCCACGCGTGTGCTGCCTTGCGTGTCCTTTCCGTGGGGGAGGCCTACGGCCCACTTCCCAGGAGACTTGCCCACTGTGTCCACACCGCCTGGGCTGTCATGGGCTGGCCCTCACCTGCAGGCCCCTTCGCTGTAGCGGACAGAGTCCACCGGGTCACGCTGTTGCAAAGTGTCCTGCCTCAGTTCCACATGAGCTCTGGTTGTCTGATCAGCGGCTTCACAGAGTTAACAGAGCCTCACTCTGGTGTCAGGGGTGATGGGCCTAACGTTCTGTCTTTACAGTACTCAGCAAAGAGGGTCTCAGATACATCTGGCTTTGGCAGATGCTTAGGGAGGGAATGAGTACGGCGTAGGGAGGGTTAGAGGCATACGTGGCCGGAACATACAGACACAGGCTGCGTTTACGCGGCACAGAGCAGAGGCCCTGCTGTGGCATGTTTGTGTTCTGACGGCTCCCATGCTGCTTTTCGTGGTCTGAGTCTGTTTTGTTTTTTGCAGGGGCATCTGCTTCTCCACTGAAGGTACTCTGCACCGAAGAAGGAATAAGACTTCAGTGTTTCATGAAATATTTTACTGAAGAAATGAAAGTGAACTGGTATCACAAGTAAGTATAAATGTGATTGGCGGCGGCCACAGATGGAGCAGTGCCCAGTGCATACAGCTGGACACTGCGCTCCTGGCTGCCTGTCATGGCACGGCCCATCCTCTCGACAGCCTTGGCCCCAGGGAAGGGGACTTCCTGGCCATAGAGAGGCCCTCCAGGAGGGGAAAGATCGAGAAATGCCTGAAGGTGGTGTTCTGGTCCGGGGCTTCAAAGAGCGGCCGTCCACTTGGGTTTCTCGCGGGCTTTCCTGTGATGAGATCAGTCGTGTTCCTTTGTGGTCCGTGTGCAGGGGAAGCGATGCTGCCATAGGCACTCACCTGGGTCACAGGTGGCTTCCTGGGTGTGTCCCTGCAATGTCACTAGCTTTCCCTTTATAATTAGTATCCGGGACAATACATTGAAACTGCACAGCTCTTTTGCATATTGTTCTCTGACTTATTTCACCTACACGATACTCTCTAGTTCCATCCATGTTCCTACAAATGGTAAGATTTCATTTTTTTGATGGCTGAGTAGTGTTCCATTGTGTATGTATCGATGGACGTCTCGGCTCCTTCCATAGTTTGGCTACTGTGGACATTGCTGCTGTGAACACTGGGGTGCACGTGCCCCTTTGGATCACGATATCTGTATCTTTGGGGTAAATACCCAGTAGTGCGATTGCTGGGTCACAGGGTAGCTCTATTTTCAACTTTTTGAGGAACCTCCATACTGTTTTCCAGAGTGGCTGCACCAGCTTGCGTTCCCACCAACAGTGTAGGAGGCTCCCCTTTCTCCGCATCCTCGCCAACATCTGTCGTTTCCTGACTTGCTAATTTTAGCCATTCTGACTGGTGTGAGGTGGTATCTCACTGTGGTTTGGATTTGTGTTTCTCTGATGCCAAGTGATGTTGAGCACTTTTTCATGTGCCTGTTGGCCATTTGGATGTCCTCTTTTGAGAAGTGTCTTTTTAAACATTGTCGAATTCTGTGGGAAGCAAGCAGAGAGGGTGCTGGCCCGGCGGGGCTATGGCGGCTCCGGGGAGGGGGCTGGAGGCCGGATTTGTCCAGTGGGGGGGCGGACAGCTGAGCGGGGGAAGGAGCACGTGGAGTGGTGTGTGGCCATCTGCCAGCGGCAGCATTAGCATGCGGCCCTAGAAAGCGTGGGGCTCTGGGAGAAGCTGGCTCCGGGCTCAGCCCTGGCAGCTCAGCTGGGACTGGAGGCGGAGGCACATGCCCGTCCTAAGGCTGGAGATTCTTTCTGGAGCTGCAGCTCCAGAGGGAGCAGGGTCCCCGCCGTGGAAGCGCAGCACCCCTGCCTCAGGGAGCGTGCATTCCTGAGGGCAGTGCGCGGGCCGAGGAGAGCACGTGGGGTGCTGTGTGACCAGGAGATTTGTGCCCCCCGCCCCCCCAGTGCAGGGGCCTTGACCCGTCCTCACCGCTGAGGACGTGGCGTGGGCGCGGATGGTCTTCCCCCAAAGACTCCGCTCGGCGGTGCAGCGGTGCTTTCTAAGTCAGACCCAGATGGCACATGGCCCCGTTGTGGCGGCTGGTGGCGCGTCTCTCCGCCCCAGCTGCTGGCCGGTGGTGTTCAGTGGCGTCGAAGCCCGGAGGACGTCTGCATCTAGACGCCTGCATGGGTGCTTGCTTCTTCCCGGAGCACAGAAGGCGGAGATGGAAACCGTGCAGTTGTCTCCTCCAAGTAGAGATAAGCACCCT
The DNA here is from genome assembly GCA_028646535.1 of Procyon lotor. Taxonomy (NCBI): domain Eukaryota; kingdom Metazoa; phylum Chordata; class Mammalia; order Carnivora; family Procyonidae; genus Procyon; species Procyon lotor. The sequence continues at coordinate 9,056 of JAQQSY010005062.1, read as the reverse complement.
CAGATGGGGGACCCTGGAGCACGTGGCACAGGGGAGCCCCCAGGGCCGGGCACACCCGGGGCTGCCGGCGCAGCGAGTAGACTCAGGCAGTCCTTCCTCTCCCCGCCCCGCTGTCTGGGCACAGCCTTCGAGGCAGAGTGCAAACCCCGGTGTCGCTGAGGTCACCCCTTCTCAGCGGAGCTGGCGGCACGCTGCAAATCCCAGGGTGTCCCGTCATTGCAGGGGGGGGCGGTGCTGTTCCCAGTACGGGACCTAGTGTGTTGGGGTGGGTGCCAAGAGGGCCTCAGTCACGGGCGGGGCTCACGCTGTAATCCCCGCCTCATCGGGGAGCCTCTGTGGGCTCCCTGAGCGCCGACCCCGGTGTTGGTGCCACGCGGCCGTGTGTGGATCCAGCAGGGCCTGGAGGCATCCAGGCCGAGCCGTGGCACAGGGAGAGGGTGCAGCAGCACGGCCGGGGCATTCGTGTTGGCGAGAAGGTGCCTCCTCTCTTTGGAAGAGGCTCTCCACACACGTCAGCTGCCTTCATGCGGATGTGCTGGCTTGGTCCACAAGCTGACTGCAGGCTTAGTCCCCACCGACCTACCACGGATGGTTTGCCAAGTGGTCTGTGCAAGTGCCAACCGTCAGGGCATCCACGGCACCGAGAAGCCACTTCTTTGTCCCACTGCGATGTTCGCGTTGTGCATGGCCATCCAGGTTCATGTTGGGGTGTTCGCACATGTGGGCCCCTCACGCGGGCCCCTCACTCTCCCTGGCGTTCCAGGCTTGGGACTGAGTGGCCAGCCCGGAGCTGGTGTATTGTCTTTGAAAGAGCATTTTACTCTGCAGAACTGAGAATCACTGTGTACAGGCGAATTTTCGGTTCGCGCATGGGAATGAGTAGGTCTGCGCCTGGCGTCCCCGGGGTAGACTAAGCCCCCAGTCGGCTCTCCCCGGCCCGTGGCCCGCACCATCCCATTCTCCGTCTCCGCGACTCGGCCACCCCAGGGCCTCCCGGTAGAATCATTACCGTCTGTGTGTTGTCGCGAGTGCCTTCTCTCACTCGGCAGAGTATAACGTTCTCCAAGTCCATCCACACCGTAGCAGGGGTCAAAATTCCCGCTGTTTTCTTGGGCTGAACACCGTTGCATTTTCTGTCATGTCTGTCATGACGTGTTCTTCATTCCCGGCGATGGGCGTCGGGTGATGTCATCCCCACGGGCTTGCGGACGAGGCTGCTGTGAACTGGGTGTAGACTTGGGTCCCTGCTTTCAGTTCTTTGGGGTTTCTGTCCAGAAGTGCAGCTGCTGGATCAGGGGGTCGTTAGAAAAAGACTTTTGAGAAAAAAAATGCCATGCTATAGAGAGCGTCTTCGATTCTATGACATTGTGGCCAACAAGCCTATATTAAATAACAATGTATCATTAAAAATTAGGCATCAGGTTCAATTTTAGAAGATTTTCAGATCTGAGCTACTGATGTAGTTAATACGTTTATAACATCCAGAAAAATCTATTGTGACACGAGCACTAGCAAGCCCAGTGGGCTCCCCTCAAACATGGGTCCCTTGCCCCACGGCCATCTTGCATGTAAGAAAAGGTTCTAAATTGAGATGAGTTCTGTTAACTTTTTTTTTTTTTTTGAAGAGATGCCAAGATTACATCCAGCGAGCACATGAGGATTGGGGGCAGTGAGGCGATGGCCTGGTTGCAGATCTGTGAGCCCACGGAGAAGGACAAGGGGAAGTACACCTTTGAGATCCACGACGGCAAAGATAACCATCAGCGCTCCCTCGACCTGTCTGGTCAGGGTAAGATCGCTAGTCTGTAGCTGCCCCTGATTGGGTGTTCAGTGACCCGCCGACAGTGCCACAAGGGGAAATGCTCTGATTTCATGATTTTCACTCAGAGAAAATTATTTCTGGATAATCAGTTTATTTCTTTGCCTGGCTATTTTCATTAAGCCAATTCACTGGTAAAGCACCTGCGTGAGGGAAAAGCCAAACACGCCGAAACCATTAAACTGTATGCAACATTTCCTTATAGCGTTCGATGAGGCCTTTGCAGAATTCCAGCAGCTCAAGTAAGATTTGCACGTGCACACGGATTTGCACGTCTGCATGATGGTCTGTCCCCGGGGGCGGCTCAGTGGAGTGCGGGAAGGCGGGGGGCCCCAGCACCCACAGGAAAATGGCAGTTTATGCGGTTCATTGGGTGGAGGACAGGCATCCTTCTAAACTGTGCATATTTTTATAAATTAACTTTCTAGAGTCGTCGTAACCCTGGGTTGCTTTTGATGACGAAAAGGACAGATTTCTGCAAGAGTTATAATTATGACGACATGTCATACAGAGCCATTATTTTAATGTTTTATGTTTACGTTCTTTTTAAAGACTTTATTTTTTTCGAGCGATTTTATCCCAGCAAAATTGAGAAGGTGCAGAGAGTTCCCGTGCACCCCCTGCCTGCCCGCCCCCTGCACAGCCCCCCACCAACACTCCCCGCTGACGGTGCATTCGTCACCAGCAGTGGACCCGCAGGGACACATCCTCACCTACAGTCTGCGGGGCACATCGGGGTTCCCTCCGGGTGTGATCCCTTCTGTGGGTTGGGACAAGTGTATGGCAGTATGTGTCCTGCACTGTAGGATCACACGGGGCATATTCACTGCCCTAAACACCTTGGGGCTCCCTGTTCACACCTCCCTTCCCCTGTCTTTTGTCAACCACTGATCCTGCTCCTTGTCCCGTCTCCGTGGTTTGGCTTTTCCCAGCATGTCCTGGGCCTGGAGTCACGCAGCATGTGGACGTTTAGACTGGCATCTTTCACCTACCGATTTGCATTTTCTTTTGCCTACCGATTTGCATTTAGGGTTCCTTCCTGCCTTTGCAAGGCTTGAAGCCTCCTTTATTTTTAGTGCTGAATAATATCCCATTGTTCCAAGAGACTTTTTAAGTAATCCCTTGAGATTTTTAAAGTGTATCTGAACTTTGGAGTACCCAAAGGTTTGGGTTATTCAGTAAATGTGCGTTGAAGGGATGAACAGGCGGCTAAAATAAATCAGAAACCAGTGTTTGCAAAAATATCTAAAAATCTCTAGTGCAGTCTGGTGAATTTGGTGAAAAAAGAAATCTCCCCAAACTACACGCCCGAACCCTGAGCTTTTCCATGTGTTTTACCAGACGAAAGAGGGGGCATCCCGCCACTGCCCACCTTGGCGACAGGGGAGATGTCAGGACAAGTGCCCGACCCGGCACCTAGTTCCTCAGGAGCTTGCTGCAACTGTGTTCTTACGAGACGCTGCAAACACGTGTCCTCCTCGCTCTCGCTTTCCTGTCCAGCAAAGGTCTGAAACACGTGATCCTTATCGTGGTCGCGATTTCTCACGACTGTCTTTTTATTCTCTCTGCTCCCTTTGATTTTTAGGGCGGCTGCTTTCGCAGAGAAGAGTAAGTACCTGTCACCTTGTAACACGCAGGGCCTGTCATTCTGGGGCGGGGCCAAGGGGCCACACTTTAGCCTTTGGATGTTGGGGTTAAATGTTACATAGCAAACCTGCTCCCCTGATTGGAGAACCTTCCCTGACCCCCGACACCCACGTCCTGGATTCTGCCAGCATAGCCGCCCCCCCAGCCCAGCCCCCGCGTTCCACTTTGGCTCCTTGATGGGTCTGGGGCCTCCTCTCTCCCTCCGCCCTCTTGCTCCATGTTCTTCTCTGAGATGCGCAGGCAGGTGTGGCCATAGGTGGGGGACGGAGAGCGGAGGCTCAGGAAATCGTTCATCACACTCACAGGTCCTGGCGACAGGTGCCACCCCCAAGAGCCCTGTCGGGAGGCAGAGGCGGGAGAGAAGGGCGCGCTTAGACCACAGCCTTTGTTGGGGTTTCCCTGGGCCGGGCGGGCGCGGGCGGGGCAAACAATTTCGGCCTGGCTCGGTCGAGTTCTCTCGCTGGGTGGCTCGGCCCAGGCCCTCGGACGATCACGTACAGGGGTGTCGCTTCCTGCTGCAGGGGCAGGTGTGGGAGGGGCACCGAGGGACGTTGCCTCCCTGGGGAGGGATGAGGGGAGGCCTCTGGCTCCGGGTGGGGTCGTTGGCCTAACGCAGGTTGGCCCTTGGCTCTCTGAGGACGAGGTACCCCGTGCGGGCATCTCCTCAGCCTGGGGTGTCCTGTAACCTACAGGACACGGAAAGCCCAGCTCCGGACATCCAGGACCCCCTCTCCCATCCGGGGTGCATTTAGCCATAACGACGTCCCCTTAATGGGGTCCCCGCACGGAGCCCGTGGTGCGCTCTCGCATGTCCCGCATTCCCTGCAGGGCGTTCGCTGCCCAAGACTTCTCCTGACCCCCGCTTCACCTGCATGATGGCAGGAGCCCCTCCTGGGGCAGCTTGCAGCACATGCTGCTTGGGAGAAACTGCCCTTTGACAGTGAGCACTGAACTGAGTCGCCTTCGTGTTTCAGATCGTGGCAAGGTGATTGGCGGCTTACCGGACGTGGTCACCATAATGGAGGGCAAGGTAGGGACGTGCCGGGGGACCTGGACTTAGCCCCGGGTTGGGGGGGCAAGGGAGGGACGTGCCACGGGACCCAGACTTAGCGCAGGGTGGGGGGGGGGGCAAGGCAGGGATGGCGGCACCAGACTTAGCACTGTGTGGGGTTTCAGCAGTGCCCTGCAGTCCCCACTCGTCGCAGCCAGCCTGGAGAGCCTGGGGGAGGGATTGCATGGTGCTCAGCCCCCAGGTGGGAGCTCAGCCCCCACCCACCGTGGTGCTGGTCTCAGGCTACTTCTGACAACCGCAAGTTATAAAGGATGGAGGACTTTACATGCCGCAGCTCTAGGAGCACAGGGACCGGGTGCATGGCTGAGGCATCCCAGAGCAGGGGTGTGGCCACAGTGGGTTCCAGGTCCCGGTGTTTCCCCGGTTGTGGGCCCTTCGCAGCAGTCACTGTGCAGGGGGCAGGCTGGCCACCGCCCTGTAGGGGGACAGAACGCAGCGCATCAAGGGAGAAATGAGACTGACTGTGCTCAGCAGTGCAGGTCATTCTGGAATCCACGATGGGAACACTGAGTCGGGGGTTGGCTTGCGGCCGGTCCGTGGAGTTCCCAGCACCGAGCTGGCACCTCTCAGGTCTCCAGCTGTCCTAGGTCCGTGTCCGGGGCACGCAGACACCCGAGAGAGTATTATCAGGCCACGATACCAAAATGTCGAGGGCTTCTCTTTAGCAGCCAAGGCAAGCCCAGAGGGTTCCTGAGCCGGGGGCCCTGGGGGCCTCCCAATGAGGCCGCGCCGCAGGGGTGAGCAGCAGTCCGCTGTCCGCGGCCGAGCACACCTGGTCACTCGGAGTCCACAGCGTGTTTGCGGCCCCGGGCAGGCTATTGTAAGCCCCCGTCTTCTCTGGATCTGCCAGAGGGCCTGGCAAAGTGGGTCCCCGAGTCGGAGCAGAAAGGACATTGGGAAACAGGCTGACTGTGTCTCCTGTAACGTGTGGAGTGTAATTTCCTCTACCTTCTTCAGTCGACATAGGCTGTGGATTAAAACTGAGAATAAATAGGAGAAATTATCGTTGCTTTTTCTCACGAGCTGCCTCTGAGCTGTGAGCTCATTTGCTCCCCGCTGTCGTTGGGCCCCGCGGGTGCGGCTGGGCGCTCGTGTAGACAGTCTTTGGGGCACAGGTAGGCACTTGGCTGCCCCGTTCCGGTGGGAGAGGCACTGTGGCTGCTGTGCTTCTAACCCTCCCTTCTCCGCCCAACCTCCTCTCCCAAAGACCTTGAACCTGACCTGCACGGTGTTTGGAAACCCTGAGCCCGAAGTGGTGTGGTTCAAGAACGACAAGGACGTCGAGCTCAGTGAGCACATCTCAGTCAAGGTGGAGCAGGGCAAGTACGTCAGCATGACCATCAAGGGCGTGACCTCGGAGGATTCGGGCAAGTACAGCATCAACGTCAAGAACAAGTACGGAGGCGAGAAGATCGACGTCACAGTCAGCGTGTACAAGCCCGGGGAGAAGATCCCGGACGTCGCCCCGCCGCAGCAGGCCAAGCCGAAGCTCATCCCGGCATCGGCCTCCGTGCTGGCCCAGTGAAGGCACGGCCCCCGGGCGGGGGCGGGGGCGGGGGCGGCCACCTGAGTGCTGTGTGCTTGTTCACGGGTGACCGTGAGTGAGGTCGCGGGTGCCGATGGGTCAGCATGCTCTAATGCTTTTAATTTTGGCATTTGGCGGTTATTCTTTTATGTCCCTGTAGGGGTGGAAGCTCAGGTGGTTTGCACCAGGCTGACACAACATATGTCTGCGGATAACAACAGAGTGGGGGGCAAAGAGCCCGCTCAGGCTTCCGTGGACGCTTGCTCGGGGTGCAAGGCCCCCGGCATGCTGGTGCTTCCCGTCTGCGGCGCAGCCAGCCTAGCATCTCTGAAATCCTGGTTGCAGAGCCTTGCACGCGTGTGTTCCTTGGTTGCACTCGGTTTTCTCTCACCGTAGACAAATAAAACTTTAAAAAGCAATTTGTGCTGTCCTCCCGCATCAAGCCGTACCTGACTCCGTCCACTCCCTCTCCGGGCTCAGTTATGGGTTACTGTGTGGTGGCACAGCCAGGGGACCACAAACGTGCCATCGGGAGACTTGGTGGGGGGACAGTGCAGATCCTGCGCGACATCAACCCGCCCGGGCGTGGTGGCGGCCCCACGGCTGGCCGGGACAGCAGCCCCCACAGCCACGGTTCCCGAGAAGGTGTGCCTCTCGTGCGGGCTTAGAGCTGTTCAGAGCTCGGATCTAAGAATCTCTAGAGGAAACAGGGTGCGTGGATGGCCTCGGTCCTTCTTCATGAGCTAATTAACCAGTTAGGGCTTTCAGAAAGAAGAGAGGCGTCACTCGACACGATCAGAACAGGAGCCATGGAGGCACCTTGGGAATCTGGCTGACTCTGGTCTCTCAGTGAAGTTAAACAAAACGTATGGCTCAACATAGCCTTTTTTTTTTTTTTTTTAAAGATTTTATTTATTTATTTGACAGAGACACACAGTGATAGAGTGAACACAAGCAGGAGTGGGGAGGGCGAGTGGGAGAGGGAGAAGCAGGCTTCCCGCCGAGCAGGGAGCCCGATGCGGGGCTCCATCCCAGGGCCCTGGGGTCATGACCTGAGCCGAAGGCAGACGCTCAACGACTGAGCCGCCCAGGCGCCCCTGAACACAGCCTTTCTTGGAATGCTTTCTGCCTTTTTTGGGGAGAGGCTGAAATTCCTTGTGTACCAAATTCCTACTTCAGTATTTTAGTTTTATATTAACATACAGCTTTTATAAAAAAAAGAAAAACTTTTGGGTATTTCAGAACATTTTTATGTGTCTGTCATTAAGGCCCATCCAAGAGATTGTGTTATATTTTAATCTCTCGAAGAGATTGTGTTATATTTTCTAAGGTGGTGAACGAAACCCTGAAATTTACATATGTCCCTAATAATGCCAACCAGATGAGCAGATTTTTATAGGAGGTAAAGTGAGTATCGGCAAGAATTTTTGTAAAATTCTCCGCCGTGCAGGTGACCTTTAGCTGACTTTGTCCTTAGTCGAGCAGTGCTTCCCAAACATCTTGGCAAGGGGAGACACACGCAGATTTTCCTAAAATTGTTCTGTATCTAATTAAACAGGACTTGGTTATTTTACAGTTTATAGAGTCATTTTTGTTTAGAGATTATAGTTCATGGGAGAGAATGAACTTCTTAAAGCCGTATCATTTTGGGGGGTGGACTTTATATGTTTAGAGCAGTTTTCGGTTCCCAGCAAAGCTGAGAAGAAGGTGCAGAGGTTGTGTGTGTGCCCCACCCCCGGATGGTGCACTTGTCACCATCGATGACCCCGTGTGGCCTCGTCGGCGTCACCCCCAGTCCACAGGGTACCCCCGGGTCACTCTCGACGGTGCGCTCTGGGTGTGCACACGTGTGTGATGACAGGTGCCCACTATGACAGGGTCACGCAAGTCGTCTCGCTGCCCTAAGCTGTCTCTGCCCCACCTGCTGGCCCCCTTCCCCCAGAGCCCGGGCCGCCACTGTCTGCATCTTTACAGTCCCCACGGTTCTGACCGACATCTTTTAAAAGCAAACAGTTGTGAGGCCTGCAGTGTTCTGCGCGCCCTTCCCGTGGTTCTCCCCGGGGAGACACTATGCCTCCTCAGGACATCTGCCCAAACCCGGGAGCCGACGCTGGCCGGCCTGTCCTGCCCGCAGACAGCCTTCGGACTGCGCTGGCTTTGCCCCCCGCGCTCTCGGGGACACCCCTCGCGGCTCGCGGTCACCCCTCCCCGGGCTGGCCTGCGACGGTTCCTGTCTTCGCTTGTTGCGAGGACGGTTCTGGGGTGCTCTCCAGTCTGGGCCAGCCTGATGTGTTCTCATGACAGTCTCGGTGACAGGCTCCGGGGGGACCCCAGCGGGGAAGGGCCGACACCCACACCTCAGAGTGACGCCAGCCTGCGTCACGCGTGGAGACGGTGCAGGCCGGCCTCTCCCCTCAGCGGCACTGTCCCCCTTTCCCTGCTTTGTTCTTGGCTTGGAGTCATTTGGGCCGGGCCACGCCGGGGGAGGGCTCGGGGGTGAGCTCCTGTTGCTCGGGCTTTGGTCCCCCAGAGCTGCTTCGGCTTGGCCCCCGGTCCTTTGTCACTTGCTGTCTTCAGTGCTTGCTGACTTCCTGCTCTAGCGGACCCTCAGGGCTCCCCTGGCACCTTCCCTGCCCCAGCCCGGGACTCAGCCGTTTCTCCAAGACCGTGGTCCCTCGTTCTGGAGAAGGGGATGCAGAATCCCAGGGCTGGGTGCTGGGGGCCATTTACTGTTTTTACCACATGCCTTCACCGGCTGTGTTTATGCAAATGGCCCACGATGTAGGTAATCCCAGGCCGATGACCAGTTTCTCCCCGGAAGGCAGAATGTGAAGAGCCAGGTGCCCGGGGAGACACCGGTGTCAACCACTAACTGGAGGCCCAGTAACTCTCCGAAGAAGGGCCGTCTGCCTTTCCAGAGGCCACACCCGAGTGGGGGCAGACGCGTGGGCCTAGGGTCAGGGGACGGGGTGAGGGGAGCTCGCGGCCTGGTC